>JANHGB010012197.1:28804-45287 GCA_026283785.1 Coracopsis vasa | reverse complement strand
GAGACCCTACCAGAGGCATATGCCACCATCAGCATAGCTCACAACCTCACAAGGGCACGCAAGCTCTTTCCCCACGAGAAGGGGGTGTCCGTGAAAGAGAATCTTAAGCACCAGTGTCATACTAAATGAATTCTCACCAGGACTGTTGCTACAATCTCTTGGTTTTTTTGGGGAGGGATTTAATAAAGGAAAACAGGGGGACTTTAATCTGCACTTCTTCACCATTAGTGATAGCCAGGAGGTTCTGAATCATGTGACTCATAGTGCATTCACACAGTCATTCATGCTGGACTTGCATTGGCCGCTTGTTTCTCCTGAAGCTGCCTGAACTACAGTCCCAAAACAATCTGGACTGACTGATGTTGAAGACAAAGCCCAGAGTTCCACCTTCATCCTGCTTTTCACTGTGTGTAGTATGTGTTTCTGAGTCTGCAAGTTACATGAAATGAAGTTTGCTGTGAGTCCTAACCTTGTTGCACTGCAGTAAATTTATACTTGAAGCAACGCTACCACATCTGATACAGGTCCCACCCTCTCCACACCCACTTTAGTGACTTCAGAAATCTGATTATTAATTATGTGCATGTCACTGGGAGTGGCATAAATTTTAACTGTTATTGCATATTGCACTTCTGTGATATCCTTCTGATGTTCATATTTCCATAGGTGGCCACAAGCCTGATAATTAGTGCCTTTATAGAATGATTTCTACTAATACATATTACTTTTCTAGTTTTTTGTGAGTGGTTATGTTTTTCTCTTAACTTTTGAAACAAGCCCACTATTTCTCAGGCAGCCTGAAGAGCAAAAAGATACTCTTCAACACTGTAGGATCAGAAAGATCATGAAAGTGACCTGATATGCTGTTCATCTTCAACATAGCATAGACCTACCCACTCATCCATGAGCATGTGTATGGAGACAAGCAAAGACAGGAAAACGAGGACTAGTCTGGATGATATTCATCCTGTTCTTAAGGCAGCCCTGATGAAGTTTCTTGAAAGTGTGAAAATGCAGCTTGAACATGAAGTGAGTGAAGGGAGCACGACTGAAATGTTCATTGTTGCCAGATAAATCAGGGGCCAGGAGGCTGCCTTATGAGCCAAGGGCAGTGCAGGTGGCGCAGTCTAAGCAGATGGTTATGGCTTGCTCTGAGCGCAACAGGTTTCTTGAGGATATGTTAATCAACATATTTTAATAAACAAACAAAAACCTGCCATGCTTTTAGTTAAAAAATGCCGATGCTCAGTTGCACTGCTTGTCAAGTATTACTTCAGTAATTTTCACATAAAGCTAATAGAATTTAAGATACTCTACCTATTTATTTACTATGTTTATTTCCATCCAGCATTTCTTTGCTTGCTTGGATGAGTGAGAAATTGTCTCTATTTATTTAGAAGGTTTGTCTTCTTCAGGTGTCCTATGGGTCAACGTATGTACCAGAGATTGAGAAGCAATGCATGAAATTAAAGGGGTCTCAACAACTTAATGACAGACAAACTTGCAACACCCAACAAAATAAAGTCCTATTCGGTGGTTCTTCAGATGCTCCTCCTGCAGGCTGTTTCAGTCAGAACCAAGCTGTGTCTGCCTCTGTGTCAAAGTTGGTATGATACCTATGACTTTTTTCCTTCTATAAAAAGAAATTCTATGCTAGAAGTCTTCTCTGACATTTTAGGAGAGTAATCATCCTTTTAGGTGTGTGGTTTTCTACTGTTATTTTAGACTTGATCTTTTAATTAATTCAAACTCCAAGTTGGAAATACAACTTGGGGTAGCCAATTATTTTGACATTCTTTTGGTTTGCTCCCATAGTCCTTACATTGTGTCTTAATTACGTTGATGGCATAAAGTGCTGTGCAGTTTTTCCTACATAGCTCTTTTAATTTTGTCTTGGAAAATGCTAAGCCTGTCATAATTAAGACCTATATCATCCCTATTGAATTTTACTTAAATATAATATAACCACTAACAGTACAGTTTCATTAGGCTCCTTTTACTCCAGATTTTGAATTACAGTTCTCTAGGGTATTGTTTATGGTTTAATATCAGCTATTGGTTACATGACTACAAATTTAGTGAAAAAAAAAGATATACGCTGCGTGTATAAATGCTAAGCATGAAAGGATTACTGAACATAGATAGAAGATATTCATTGCAGCGTACACTTTACTGAAATCAAGACTTGAATGTCTGCTTTTTAGAAACCTGATCTACATCTCGTTAAGTAATTAAAAGACTCCCTGAAGTGATGTTTGGAATGGGTCTCTGGTGAAAGAAGGAAAGGTTCTTGCGTGTTTCTTTCGGGTTGTTATGTGTTGTTTTGAGAACTGGATGCAAAACTGTTGTTCAAGCCAAAGACAGTATCTGTAAGTATGCAGGTCAAGTTACTAGTGGGTAATGAAATGCACACAAAAAGAGCCAAAAGATTGCCAGTGTTTGTAGCTTGTCAATGCACAATTAGGCTCCTCTTGTATTTTTAGTAGGACATACCTATTTAATGAACAAATATTTGCTACCCATGCTAATGGGTAGCAATTGCTAGAAGTTGTAGGGTAGTCTCATGCCTTGGCCACAGAAGAGATCCACAGACTCTTTCTTTTCAAAGCAAATTACTTAAACATTTCTGCATCTGGTTCTCTGACCTTTTGTTTACTTGTGGTTAGATGGGACCAATATTACTTTACTTTGGGCATTGCTTCAAAGCACCCTTTTAAATGTTTTTAAAGTCTCTCACGATCCTCCACTGGAATACGAGATAAAAATGCAAATTGTTATCATGCTCTTTGTGCCAGGGTTCTGTTGTGGTACACCTAATTCTTTTTTCATGTTGCCTTTTTGTTTGTGATATTAGGTACAAGCTTGAGGTTCAGAGGATAAAAGGCTAAAATGCCACAAATAATAATTTAGGATAATCAGTAATTATATTAACTAGCCAATATGAAGGTTTTGCCACTAATGAAAAAAACCCCAGACTTCTGTTATGTGGCCTCTTTTCAAGTATTTCTACCTCTTGTATTTGGTATTTCTCATGAATATTGAATCAGCGAGTTCCCAAACACTAAAAGAAAATAATAATTCATCATATACAAAACCAAAATATGAAGTGTAGCTGAGGTTCTCTTGGAACACTAGAAATGCATTCTGCTGTAAGTTACGTCTTGTGTAACCCTATGGAATCCATTTGGATTTTATAATAAACCACATTTTTGTGTGATATTTGTAAGATACTACTGCTATTGCAGGAATTAGTATAGTGCAGTAGTAACCCTTATTAGGAGTGGGGTTTAGTATGCCAGATACTGCACCAGCAAAGTAGATAGAAAGGTAATATTTTTTGAAAGTGTTTAAGCAGCATAGGAACCCATTCCAGTTTAAAAAGCCCCAAACTTTAGGCACTTGGAAACCACCATTTTGTTGAAAGCCCATAATGCGTAGTATTTTATCTCTACAGTTCATTTCAAGAATGGAACAATGGGATTTCTTCAAATTTCATCTTGGTTAACATGTTACAGTTTAATATGGAATTTGGAGATTTCCATAGACTTAATAATGAAATTTAAAATAATTAATGTAATAAATATACCTTTAAGTAAGAGATCTACAAAGGTACGCAAGGCAGCTCTGAAACTGAAGATTCAAGTAAGATGGCAAATTGCTAGAATGCATTGTCCTGATAATATCTTTATTTTTCAAGGTGTTAACCTGATCCTAGATTAAAAATTTCATGAAGACTTGAAATAAAATTGTGGTAAATGGGGAAAACAGATGGTAGTATGGTGAAACAGATCATACATGTGAGAAATGGTGAATGTGCATTTCATTCAGCTAACACAGGCCAAGAAGATCTCTTCATTTTTGGCATGCTATTAGTCCTACTCATGTGTTGAGCTATAACTCACTGTCTGGGATTCCCAGCATCTTATCTAAGGCATTTTATAAATATTTTTTTGCAAGTACAACTACCAGTAGAATTGTATTCAAATTGATATCTCAACTATTTACAACCCTGGTGAGTACAGGCATGCTGACAGAAATCTGCAGTATATTTATGACCTAAAGGTCTGTGCTTTGCTTCCATAGAAAACAAACAGACAAATGGACAAAGAAGACAAGAACATTGTGTTAATCATTAAAGTCTGCAGAATTCATCTATCATTCTTTTTGTGTCCCTGGGAAAGTAAAGCTGACAGACGTATCTTAGATACTATATGGAATTCTGTGGGCCTACAGAAAAGAAAGGGCAAACCAGGTTTTCCTTTAGGATGTTGAGCCTTGTGGATCCATATGCCTTCATTGCATGATTTTAAGCTTATATACAAGTCTGTGCTGGGCTAATTTTAGGAAGTGTGGTATTGTCATTTGCATCATCTGTGCCTCAGAGTACTGCTGTCCTGGAGGTGAGCTTGGCCTTCCTCAAGCCAGAACGGGGACTGGAAGAGAGTCCTGATTCTGTAATTATGACTCTGCTAAAGAAAAGAAAAAGGGCAAAGAGGGAGCTCCGATCAGTTTGTCTAGTGATGCTAATGCTGTAAGAGTGAGAGAGTACCTGCTTGATCATACTGACACATTATGGCTCTTTTGGGTCGTCACACACTTGTGTAATGTAAGTATTGTGCACTTATGTTGTATTTTTTTGCTGTGTATATTCATCATTCTATTTTCCAAGTAGATGTAATTTATTGAAATGTATTACTGGAAAGATTTTTCTTCTGTTGTTGCCTAGTACAGCAAGGAATATATGTTTTCCTTTTTTCCAAAGGTGTCTCTTTTTGAGGATGGCTGTGCCAAAGGATTGTAAGTGTGGTTGGTTAAATGATGATCTATGGGTTTGGCATGTCACAGAGAAGACAATTAAAAATGCACTTGCGTTATTATTTTAAGGCAAATAGTTTGGTCAATAAATCATCAGCTGGGTAATTGCTTGTCTTGAGTATTTCTGTGTCCGTTAAATTTGGGGCTTTCTCCAGATAATGAGAAAATATTCTTGATGATGCTTGGTACAGGCTAACTCAGATGTCACTGGCCATTAGTTGTGTAATCTCCATAACTACAATCTTAGCTTAAGAAAACCCTTCTTCAACAGGGCCTTTTTTAGTCTTTCCATGTTTATTGTTACTGTTCCTATTCACATAGTAACTACTTCTGCCTCATTTTGTCTTTGCTTTTAAAGTAGTTCAGATGCACTCAGTGCTTTAAAAACAAACCTTTAAAGGCATTCCCTTTATTTTCAGTGGGAAGCCATAGTAAATGCTACATGCTTTTAAGCATTCAAAAGGCTTTGTAGACTTTGCTTTCTATGTTGTTAATGCAGTTGGTACAGATTCAGCTAGCTTTCATGTGTAGCAAATTCATCATATATCTATTTTCTGTCTCTCAGCACCTCTGTTAGTTTGATGTTGGGCTCTGACTAGCTCTTCATATTTCCATGGTTACAAGTAGTCACAAGGGTTCTGTTAACCCCTAAAGGCAGAGTGATTATGCCTTTTTTTGTTATAAAATGCATAAAATTAGAAAATTAGACTGTATATACATGTGAAAGATTAAGGACTGCAATAAAAACTCTTAAAGTTCATTTTCATTCACTCAAAAAGTGTTCAAGTCTTTTTCCACCATTATCACTATGTCACATATTTTGTAAAGATGAGTTTCGATTCAGAAACCTGGAGGATCTTTTTTTCTCTCCCTTTTGATTTAAATTTGCAGTAGATTTTGAAGGCAGTGCATTTAGCGCAAAAAATGCAGGTTCAGACCTGTCCGTTAATTAATCACTGACAAGCATTTATCAGTAGTCTGTGTGCTAAAGATGGAAAAAATGGAGGTAAGAATCACACAGACTTGCAGAATAACACGGATGTAGACACACAAATCAGGCTAAGAATTTCAGATCTCCAAATGCTGTATTTCTTTCTAGCAAAAGATTGACAGAAAGGCCTTTCTGACTTTCAGACCTCATCTCTGCTCAAAGCCTAGGTTCTTCCCAATAAATTAAGTGCAGATAGTTGCACTATCTATGAGCAGATAAGAGATGTTATAGAAGCTTAATAGGAGAAGGCTGCTGGGAGGAACAGTGTTTTTCTGAGAGGCTTTCTTTAAGTAAGATTAAAGCAGTAGCAAGTTTGAGGATTTTTGTAAAGAATAGACTTATGTAGCTGTGCTTTGTTAGAGTCTTTTGCAATGAAGAGCTCTGAATCAAGGAGAGGGTTCTGGATCTTCTCTGGCTAGAACAGGTAGTGAGTTGCTGAGGGCAGAGAGGTGAGAGGGAGTGATAAAAGAAAGCTGAAGAAAAGTCTCTAATAGGAAGAGAAAATCTTGTCTCTTAAAATGGTTTTGTACAGTGGTAGAAGCATTGAGAGGTATTGCAGAAAATTACCCTGCCAAATACTGGAACAGAGCTCTACCAGGGAGAGAGAATGAGACTCTGTCATCACCCATGCAGAGTTACTGCATCAATGCATACACTAGAATCTTCCTAACTGAAGAGGAAAAAACTCCCTTTTTTCCTTTTTTTTTTTTTTTTCACAATTTTCTTTTTAGTTGGAGATATTAAAAGTGCTGAGTTGCCAGATCAGTAGAGGCATAAGCTGCTTCCCTGGTAAAATAACTAGTAATTCTGTAAAATAACTAGTTGTTTAAACAGTACAGCCATAGGAGAAAGAAGTATATTAATGGTGGAAATGGACCAGAAAGCATGTATCATATGATACCTATTCATTTAAAAGATAGATAATAGTAATGACACAACATTACTTATGATTAAAGTGTATTATGAATATTAATAAATGTTCAAACTCCCAGTGGAGTGAATGTACACACTGGTTATATTTAGATACAGCATATAAGAGGAGATACATATATTATTATACAATGTATCTAAACACTTTTGAGCATAAACATAGTCCAAGTGCAGATATGAACAGTCACTGTAAAAATGGAACAATAAAACTCTAGCATGATAATTGTGCTGACTACTCACCATTGGTCAAGAGTGTAACTGTTACATACTTCAGATGTAGATTGCTAGAAAATGTGTGTATGTCTTTGATGCTTTACGTGGCAGCGGTGATTCCTTACATGTGTGGAACAATAATAATTATATATAGCAAACGTCAAGACCAGTCAGTTCAGGTGTGAGTACAGGGAGCAGGATTTGACGTACCTTAACCTGACTGACTAGGTTGTGGCAGGATGCTGCAAATGCCACAAAGCATTTAGAAAGGAAGCATAATAGTGGCAAAGAACAGAGTTTACTGATGGGACTTTTTAACAGCCTGTTTCAGATCCACCAGTGACTTTAACAGCATGTTTTGTTGAATTTAATGCCAAGAAGTGGCATCTCTAGGATCTCAGGATTTTGTTTCTGATAGGTTCAAAGTTCCTACAACTGTGGATATATTAGATTGCTCCCAAAAAAAAGTTCGGGTGTTTTTTAACCAAGGGTTGCTTGTCTTAAAAGTTGGTGGCTACTACTCCCTTAATTGTTGAGTTTTCTCCTAGTAGTGCACTTACAAGAGAGGTGAAAACGTTCCCTCACTTTTCTGTGACTGTATTTTCATTGAAATTGGAGCAGTCTGAGTAGCCTGTAAAAACAGGATACTCAGAATGTTCCAGTCAGTAATTGCTTGAATAAAACAGTTAGAAAACCAAGGTATTTGGTAGATGTGTAATTAGTTAGCATGGAATGATTCTGGAATCCTGTAAATTGGCATGATAAATTATAATAGGGTATGGTGAAACTGATTCTTCTGGCTCCACAGTGGGAAAATTATATCTCTTTGGAATTTAAATGGATCTTGAAAATGAATTAATTCTAAACTTACTATATGCTAATGTTCGATTAAGATATTCTAGTATTTCTAACATTTCATTGCATCAGTGTGAAGTGCTTCTAAAGTGATTAATATTGTTCAGTTTTACATCTGACTGCAGTAGAACTTGTGAGTAGCTTGTGAATCTATATGTATAAATATGAATTTCCCCACTCAGAGCAGTAGCTTTGCTATTTGCCTGGAAAAGATTCTTGACCTCTCTTTATGGCAAAAAGCATCTTCTAAAACTGTAGTTCTCCAGGAGATGAAAGAAGTGATACGTCTCTCTATTTCCATCATAGCTTATGCTAGCAAAAGTCCTGACAAAGATAAGACAAAGACTGTTTTCTTTAAAAGCAAGGATAAATACTGTTCTTAGGGGAGACTACAGCTGATCCTTCTCTCTGTGTTTCAGATGATAGTGAGACTTGGAGTTTCTGACTCTGCTTCCAGTTTCAGAATAAGTCAGTCTTTGGCATAACTCCTGACCATACTGTAAATATGACTATATGACTACCTGCTTAGTTGTTTATAAGCCTTTTACTAGAATATTTACATTTCAAATTGGAAGAATTTTGTTCTTTGGTGCCCACAAGAACATTTGTTTGTTCTAACCTCTCCTCGTTTGTGTTTTTCTTGTGTTTAGAAAGATTCTTTTCTATCCATAAACACTTAAGGAGTGATATATCAGATTCCAGAGAAGTGATTGTAAGACAGTAGAGCGCTCTGTAACCTCCAGCAAATTAGCCTATGATCAGTCTTGATATTTTGTTGTTGCTGTACTCTTAAATATTTGTGATGTCTCTTGCATATGTTGAATAGACCAGGAGGGGGCAGAACTGCCTAAGTGTAGTCGCTTGCGTGTGACTCGCAGGCATTTGTATTACGGGGTTAAATGAAAATAAGTGAAGAACTGATTTATGAAAAGATTTGGTGATAATTGTAGTTCAGTTTTCACCTAAAATAAATAACTCAGATTTCAGAAACTGCTTATATGTATTTTCTACATAGGTCTGTCATTGCTGCTATGCTGTCAATGACCATTTCTAAAGTAAATGCTTTCTGGGTTTTAATAGCACTGCTAGGGGACCTCAAACATTTAACCGGCCTATTCAGTGTACACTTGAAACAGAGTTGTCATTTTCACTACGAAAGGTTAGTGTGAATCTTGTTTATTTTTGCCCTCTTTTTCCCCTTTAATTGTAGTCTGGTTTCTCTTATGGTTTCTAAAATAATTAGTTTGGTCATTTTTTTTTTTTTTTTGCTTATTCAGGTTTAGAATAAAATGTTTAAAACCAAAGCATCTATTTTTAATATGTAGTAAAATATTAGCCACATTAGTTATAAACCAGATTAAAATCAGTATTTTTCTTGAAAACTTTAATGGAATGGATGGAATGGAATGCATCAGTTATTTTTATTTTCTGGACCTGATTAAAGGTCATTCTCTAAGAGTGACTTAAATCGATCGATGTACTTTGGGTACACTGAGCTGTTGATCCAGTGGAGTTGTTTTCATAACGACAGCTAAGCTTCTTCCCAGTTTGCAGTTTGAGTAAAGAGAAAGGGTGGCAGTCACAGAGCAGGTCTAGGGACAGAGGGGATTGAGTGGGTGAAGGACAGCTGTGGAGACAGTGAGATTCACTGGTTGTTTTGATACATTTTTTTCTTTATTACTGTAGGTTCTTTCTAGCAATAGGGCCTACTGCTTTTCTTCCTACGAATTAGATTGAAACATGTAATGAAAGAGTGCTAATATTAATGCTCCAATAAAAATTATTCAAGCTAATGGTAAGTAGCTTCTGCTGTAGTAAACCTGATTGTAAAAGAAATCTGCAAGTATTGGTTTTAAGCCTTTTGCTGACTGTTAATTCTAAAAAATAGTAGGAGTGTGCTTAAGCAAGTTCTTGAGATCTACAGAGTAACATAGTTGGCTTAATATATTATCAACATGAAATGGCTAAAATGGTGACCTTCATAGTCTGTAGACAGAGTAGGCAGAAAGATTCTGGAAGTATTTAAATTGCTCACAGTAAAAGCAAAACAACCTTCTGGAGGCACATAATAGCCATATTATGCTATTATGTTGTAGAAGTGCTATTTTGGGAATGATAAATAGTCAGTGTTGACCTCTGTCTAAGCAAAGAGGGAATTATTTGGTTTTTGTTTAAATTTGTGGATCAGGAATGCAATCTTTGACATAAAACATGCTTTGCAGATCATATGGGAGCTGTCTAAACCTAACAGCTGTCTCTTCAACAAGCTGGAAGATAGTTTGGTCTTCCAGAATCTCTGTTCCGAAAGTGTTGTCAGTTCAGATCTTTGCATCTGAGCTTATTGGACCAGTATTATGTCATCTGTATAGGCTGTTTTTACTGTATTGCTGTTTTACTATATAATTTCTACTAATTTGGAATTTTATGACTGCCGTAATTCCTTAAAGTTACTTTTTTTCATGAGCAATAAGAATATTGCTAGCATTGTGATGTGTCGTTCAAAGGGCGAATGTCTTTTTATGTGCTATGTTACCTCTGTTTTTAAAATTCACGTGATAAACTCAGAAAGTTGTATAGTATTTTTATACCAACCCCATTACAATACATTTGTAACTGTGAGATGCAAAACCACTACCTATCTGATATGAAACAATTAAGATACATAATATAGCGCAGGCACAGAATGCACGTTTTCCTGTAGAACCATGCAACAGGATCCAGCTGGTTATTTTAATGGTGTTGTTATATGAGAGGACAAATCTGGAAAACCTGAACTGAATTGATGCAACTTGTGTTCTTGCATCTGCAAGTCAACATTTGGAAAGGGCATCTTCCTTTGCCTTTCAGGTTGTGAATTTGGCAACCCAAACCAGGCTATTCCTATGCCTATATTCGTCTTCACTTCAAATCACTTTAGCAAAAGCATCCAGCTAAAGTTTAAAAATGCTTCTAATATGAACGCCCTTCTTTGGCAAATTCACCTGTCAGAACTTCCAACTTCCTGTTTAAAATTTTCAAAAGCGAGTTGCAGTCTGAAGTCCAAAATAACACTATACTAAAATTTATATATAGGATCCAAATAAATATAGCATCTTGAGCTAATTTTTAGTTGTTTGAAATGCACATAAACATAAGCTTTACTACTCAGTATAAACTTGCTGGATGATTCGGATGAACAGACAAAGCTGAGGCTATAATTTTCTGAAAACATTATTTTGATAATTGAATCTGATTAATGTTTTGAAAACCTTTTCTTCAACAGACCTAGGACAGTATTTGCCTTTGTGTGTGAGTGTATTCATTGCAAGGATCTTAACAGGTTTAGATACAAAGTGCATTATTAAACTTCTTGAAGTAAAAAATTGCT
This sequence comes from Coracopsis vasa, assembly GCA_026283785.1. Taxonomy (NCBI): domain Eukaryota; kingdom Metazoa; phylum Chordata; class Aves; order Psittaciformes; family Psittacidae; genus Coracopsis; species Coracopsis vasa. Next base: position 34,116 of record JANHGB010012197.1, on the reverse strand, counting down.
AAAATTAGTTTATCAAGCCCCCAAAGTGAATTCTTATATTTCAGTCTCATTCACTGGGGGCTTTTAATACTAGAGTAATAGGGTTCCTGTTTTGTGACGTGTTTGCGTGAAAGAAAGTAAAACATACCATAACTGGCAATTATGAAAGCTTGCGTTTTCCCACTCAATTAAAATCATGGCTTATTTCGCAAGTCATCTGTGTAGTGTAACAGTACTTAGATTTACAAAAATGGTGTTTCATGTCAGGTATTATATATAGAAAATTATTGAGCAATGATTTCTGTTTAGATTTATCTGCTTTCAGGATCTGTAACTCCTTGCAGATGAGGTGGAAACTCATTAAGTGACAATGGAGTTATTACTTGATCTTATCTCATGGTAGATGTGGTCAATATTATCAGAATACGAGTAAGAAGGTTGAGCAAAACCTTAGTAAAAATGGAGAAATTGGTTTCTTCCTAGGAGCTTTGGCTTCTTCAGAGAAACAAGGTGATTTCTGCTCTTTCTAGACTTCATGTAGCCTAGAATGATGAAAGTACTTTTTCCATAACTTACTTTCGTTATCTCAAAAATTTGGTGACAGTGACAGGTTCTCATTATTTCAGACTAGATGTTCATGATTTGTATCCTGCTTCAGAAGAAGCAGGTTTTCTTTCCTTAGTGAGAAAATTACAAGATATGAATTTCTCTTTGCTCCTTAGTTTGCCTCCTCCAGTTTGGCTTTAATTTTAGTAGCATAATAACTAAGTAAAGTTACCTCTATGTAAATATATTTTTTGGTTCATGAATTCTCATTCAAAGTGTTCTTCTAATGTAAATTATTAGTGAATGAATAAAGTTTGAAGCCATGAATAATTATGGTTGATTTATTCAACTTACTTTCACCTGTATTCTGGCATATTTCATATTACCTGTTTGGAATTTTAAAACATTATGAACTGCCTCAAGCATTTCCTCTCATGTTCTCTTTGGCAGATAAATTGCCTTGTAAACTAATGAACTTCAGGGAAATTAGCTTGCTGAGATCCTGTTTATTTCACAATTCCCAAGATTTGTACTACAGTTTTTACTACCCTGGTCTCTCCACCAGGGTAAAAACTTCATTACTACCTACTATCAATGTCCTAGCCAATTTTCAATCACTTTTTTAAATTAACTTAACCTGGAAATGCTTCTTGAATGAGTGAAAATTGCATGGTCTATTCTCAAATACAGTGATTGTATTGTATACCACATCAAACCTAATACAAGTTATCTTTAGAGTGAATTTTTCTTCTTGAATTTCCATAAGTGACTTCTCAAATGTTCATTGAAAGACAGGAACAACAGACAGTAGCTGGTTTGTCATTTGTCATAAGAAAATGTCAGTTATTTTTCTTCTTTTGGAAGATGAGAGTGTTTCTGTAATAGGATTCTTTATTCTTGTATCTTGAAAACAAATGGATGTCTTACTGCTGGAGACCAATATTATTGCATCACCTGGTTCTAGAACTTCTAGCATGTTTAAATTCTACCTGCGTATTTCTGCTATTTCTAAAAGCAATAGTTTGTTCCCTTGGTGTTATAGAACATACTTATTTTATTCTGAACCTTAATAAAAAAAGTGTATCTATGAATCTATGTAATTTCATACTTTGCTTCTTCAAGTCTTACGTTTTTGACATGAAGTGGGAGTTTATTTTAATCTTAATTTTGTGGATAGTACTTAGCCTTGCTTTTAAAAGGCAAGACGCCTTGTTCAGCTTCTGACTTGTGAAGAATTGCAAAGATAAACATTTCCTGAGAGTTTAAATGAATTGTAAAACCTTTTGGTGTTTCAGAATGTCACCTTCTGTCATCCTTTGTTCATAGCTATCTGTAACTTTGCCCAGTATCATTTTGAGTATTATCTCACACATTTTCTACTCAGCCACACCACTTCTCCATCAGAGATCAGATATTCTGCTTCCCAAGCTGGCATTTTTGAGGGGTAAGCTGCTTAGAGGTTTTCTGGTTTAGGGCAGCTCTGTTTTTTTGTGTGTGTTCAGGAGCAAATATATAGCTTTTACAGGGAAATGATATTGTGACTTTTGTTAGGAAACACAAGGAAAGGATTGTGCCCAACTAGCGGTGCTTTACCAGCTGGGGAAAAAAAACCCAACAAACAGAAACCATACCAAGAAAAAAAGAAAAGAAAAAAAACAAACTCACAAAAAAACAACCAAACAAAACCCAAACAAGCAACCACAGACACAACAAAAAAACCCTCCCTCCAAAAAAACCCAATAAAACCAAACCACGGGGGTTTTTGGAGTTTCCACTTTAATTTGCATTAAGGAGATGAAGTCCAGGATGGAGAAGTCTGTTGGTCTGCTAAGGCATAGGAAGGGAGTTCACTCTGTTTCCTTCCTCATTAGGTTTTGCTTCAGCTTTCTCCATTCTTGCTGCCTTCCTCCCAGCCTTTCATTGTTAGTACATGCTCTCTCCTCTGCTTTGTAGTATTTGTCCATTTCTGGGCAAGGCCATCAGTTTCCACTGTTCTAGAGCTTACGGATAGGGTGAAATGTTGAGGTGTCAACCTAAAATGGGGCTATTCTGTTAAGATGCACTTTCCATTATTTATGGAAAATAAGGTGAAATTTAAGTTGATCAGTTCTACTTTGACATTCATTCTTCTGCTGTTGCTTCAGCTTGTGTGGGATACTGCATGAAGCCAGGTAACAAAACAGAAAATGACAAACGGAACCTTGCATGAGATAAATGAAAGCTTATAGGGAGAATGTTGCCTTACATGAGATATTCCTGCTTTAGGGAAAAGGATTGGCAGCTTGACTAACCCTCTTGTTTATTCTCTGATGAAATAATTTACGACTTTGCAATCTGGTTATTGTGCTCAATTTCCGAACAGTATCTGAATACTTGAAATGTTGATTTCAATTTTGAAAAACTATGAACTGTTGTTCTTTTTGTAAACAACAGACGCTAAATCTTTTTGGTTTTAATCTAGTTGTTTCTGTGAATAATATTTATGCTAACTGCTTACTAGCAGTATGTCTTAATTTTGGCCTCTGTCCACCTGAGTAGTGGCTAGTCACTTTGTTTTCAAACAGTGAACAGCAATCCTGAAATCTATCTGTAATTGCCACTATAGCATTGTATAATAATTTCTCCAGTGCTGAATAATTATTTTCCCTCTTCATTTCCTTTCAGCCATCTCATTTTTGTGCTCTAACGTTATAGTCATTAATTTCTTCTGTTCCCTTTCTTTTTGATGCAAACTACCTCTGGGCTTGTGTGTGTGTACATGCATGCTGCCTTTACTGGGAAAAAATGATAGTACTTAGAAAGTTGTCCAGCATCACTGTCTTGATGGTGTAGTCCGTTTTGAGACTAATAAACTGAAATACTATGAGATCTTTGTGTTTTACACAGAGACAGGAGGTTAGAATTTAATTTCATGTCTAAGTTTCATGAAATAGTAGAATTGTATGAAATTGTATAGAAATTTTCTACCCTTCCAATCAAACTTACCTCATTAATGGTGGAGATTTTTGCTCCTAAGTCACTCAATTTGTTCTGAAAATCCAACCTACTAGTATTTGAAGAATTAAACTTCATGTAACTGCGTTCAGGTTGTTCTTTTAGGCAGTTCTTAATCTTTGAAAGTATAGACATTCAAACTAGGAGTAAAACAATAGAATCAGATTGTGTTATCATCTGACTGGGGTGATTCCTAAACTATATAATAGTTGTAAAATATTTTTCAGTTGTTTAGACTAATCCCTGTAAATCTATTAATATTTATATATTTATATATTGTTGAAGCCTATGAAAAAAAGAAAAACTGGAACTCAATTATGTAATATATACACTATATTATATTATATGTAAATCATTTGTCCTATAAATAGGAAATAGTTTTTCTAAATTAAATCTTTTAATGAAGATAAATAATGTCATTAATTTCTTATGATTAAATCTTTATCTGAGTAATCTAGCATTTTTATTCCAGTTGATACCTACTCTTAAAAAAGTAAAATGTAATCACTGCTTTTAGTATGGCTTGTGTGTTGTGTGGATGCTGGATTCCAAACTGCCGAAGATACTTCCTCATCTCCAATTTTACTCATTCAAATATGGTTTGAAAATTAATAACCTTACTTTTGCTTTTTGATAATTTGATACAAAGTTGATAATTTGTATTTTAAAAAATTAATTAAAGTTTTATTTACATTTTAATTTTTATATTTTATCTTGAAAGATTGTAGTCTGTGATAATAAGAATTTTTTTTTTTTTCACTCTGGGAATGGTCAAGTCTTTCTACTCTAATGATTGGAGGGAAATCTTTGATTGCTTTTAATGGTTTCTGAATGTAAGCATTTTGTATGAAATTTTGTTATGCTGAAGTGTCTATGTTTGCATGTATAACTGTTTAATATTTGATTTTATCTATCTCAAGAAATACGAATAGCGGCTTTTTCATTGGGTTTGTGAAATCAGGAGTTTGTAGTTGGCATTTCCATCTGACTCCACTGCCAGATGCAGTCCTTTTAAAGGCAGCAAATTTTCTAAGTCTGACACTTAGTAGTATTATTACTATAAGATATAGTGATTTAGTGTCAGTAAAAGAGAATTAATCAGATCTTGAATATTGTCACACATACTCCTGATAAGTAATATTTACTGAAAAATACTTAATCTGGATTATTTTAAAACATTTCACTAGACAGGTATTATTCCAAATATTTTTATTACAGGAAATTAAAAATATGAATCATAATTGCCATAATAATTATTTATATATTTTATGTTTGAAATCTGTTTATATCTTATTTTCTCTCTTGGTTTACTGTCTAGTATTTCTAATTTTTTTTCCCCTTTTCATTTGAGTGCATTTATCTAATTATGCTAATATGGTTACTAAATTTTACTGTATCACATGGTTATAGCTGGCATCACAAATAGATGTCCTATTTAGCAGTCATAACAGCTGTGTAGTTTTATAGTGGTTTACATGTATGATTATTAAGTACACAATTTTAAAGACAAATGCAGGCTCTGACACTGATTTGAAGTTACTGGTGTGGTCTTATTTCACAAGAATTGATAGGGTTTTAGGTGACTTCTATGGAAACTTTGTCCCAGCACGCTAACTATCATAAAAATGAGAGCAGCACAGATCTGCTATTCTGCCCCTGTGAATGGCATAGGGCCCACTGCAGCATCAGTGGTGGCAAAACTCCCCTCTGCCCTGTCTGTGCACTGCCCAAAGCTTTGATCACTAATGTTCTTGAAATTTAATTATTTGATGTATGGGGAATTGATTTTATGG
>JANHGB010012197.1:0-28794 GCA_026283785.1 Coracopsis vasa | reverse complement strand
ATTCTCAGGTTTTACATGCACACAAGCCTAAAATTAAAAAGCACTGCTTGACTTGTGCTTTGTTCAGAACATACTTGTTGCAATGAAGGCGCCCCTTTTCCTATCTCTGTAAGCTAAGAAAAGTCACTAGGGTTTTCTAGGTACCAGGCATGGCTCAGTGCCATCATTATGCAAATTCAGGGCTTAGAGCAATCTTGATAAATGGTATGTTATGTATATGTAAATAGTTAACAGTTCTACTTCCTCTTTTGCATTTTGAAAGTTAACTCCTTTGTGAGCGTCCCAGAAATGGCAGGTATCCAGTGGGTTCTCGATACCTCCAAGCAACACTTTCTTTTCAATCATTTATATCCTTAATTTAATGGCTTCTGACAATAAACTACTTTGGAACTCCTTTCCCAATGGGTAGAAATACATGTCTTTTGTAAGAGTGTTAGGCTATCAGCTGTGCCAGGAAATTCTCTGGCAAGCAACTAATTATGTCCACAGATAGAATCTGACAAAAAATTTGCTTCAAGCCACAAGTCAGAGGCTTAACCATTGTTTGTGTTGAGTTACTTTACAGCTTGTGATTTCGGCTAGTTGGGTGGGAATGTGGCTGTGAAGCAGTGTTCTTTGTTTGACACAGGCCCCCGCTTTAGCGAGCTTATAGAGCCATAGGTAAAATGGCCTCTTTGCTTTCACTTAACAGGATGCCGTTCACCTTTCTGCTCTGCTGAGCACCATTTCATGACTTCACAGCCCAGGAATTAAACCCAACGCACAAAGCAGATTTACCAGTTAATTGTCTGCAGATTAAATTAAACGCTGTTCTCACACTGTATCTGAATTGTATCAGAGCCACTTCTCAGTTTACACACTTGTTCCTATCAGTAAGAGACAGCTACTGAAAAATGTTGCAGTCCTTGGGAGTCTGTCTCTTTAGTGATTCGATGAAAGTACTGGGGATTTTGTGTGTTCAACATGATGTTAATTCTATTGTGTGTCATAATGACAAAAAATAGCTTAGTCTGCCAGTATAACATCAATGCAGTTTACTGATGGTAGCTACTGCCAGTATCGCTCGTTTATGCTGCAACTTCCAAATTCCCACTGTCAGAGTGTTTGGCAGTTTGAAATTTTGGGTTTATCTTTGTTCAAAATTTTGAGGAATGGGTAAAACTCAGATTTAAAAAAGTTAGATAAATTGACATAAAATAATCTTGACTAGTTTAATTAAGGTGTGCCTTTTTCCTTTCATTTTTGTGCATTATGTTTTCATATGTGGAGAGTATAAAGCTATTAATTTCAGGAAGGAAACATTTAAACAAAACAAAATTAAAGTGCCAGTCAGTTTCTGCTGCAGTGGATTTATGTATTTCTTCTATTTTTATTTTCTCATGACTGTTTACTGTATTACTGGATTGTGCAACTGTTCCAGAGATTCTTGGCTTAGAATGTGCTGCAACCTGCCTTGTACTTTAAAAATATATCTCTCTGCTACTGTCCAGCTGGAGCAGCTGGTGAATAAGAGTTTGGGGTTTATCATCTTTTTATAAATTTCACAACCTCTGGTTTCTCATTAACAGTATGCTTTATGATTGCCAAGCTTAACCCCCCTAATCTTTCAAAGGCCAGCAAATTATCACATTACTCAATATAATGGTTGCATAGTTTCTGTAATGATGTTATATGTGAAAGTCATCTCAAAACTTGAGTTTGGGACCATATTTAGTAAAGATGCAAAGGGAATATGTACTTACCTTCACGTTTCTTAGTGCAGCGGAGTATGGTGAAAAGTTGACCCTAATTCATTCAACCTCAATCAGATTTTACAAATGTGATGGTTTTATTTAGAAAAAATGCCAAAGATGACTTCTTTCAGAATAGTGTACTCTGTAATGAGCAGACAATCTTTGCAGTGAGTTTTTTTTTAACTTTAAGGTTTTAATTCCTTCAATTCTCAACATGTTCTTGTGAAACAGTTAATCGAAGGGACAACATTCAGTCATTTTAAGAGTGACGCAAATTAAGATACTTTTTGAATTGTACACTGCTTTCTGGTCAGATAAGGAGATAGAATAGACTTTTGAAAATTAAATGAAGGCTAATTGTTTTCTACTAATCTTTTATTTTTTTTAATAAAAGGATTAAGCTTTTTTAGTTGCATAAAATATAAAACTACTAGCTGAAGGAAAAGAACTTATACTTTTTTTTAATCTTTAAATTGATTGTAAAGATTTCATGGATATCATGCCAGTAGTCTTGTGTGTTAGCATTAGAAAACGGACTTATAGTAAATGAAGTGTTTTATTTATTGCTGTACAGTCCTTTTCAGAACACTTTTCTTGCCTTTGTTTTAACTGATACATCTGGAAATAACTGGTGGTTAGGTGGGAACACAAGATCCTCTATGAGGGCTACTGCAATTCAATATTTTGGCAAAAGGTCTTTCTTTTACTCCAAAATTATGACAAGTTTTTACAAAATGGCTCTAAAGTGAGAGAATATTGATGTACCCTTTCTTGAATGAAATGCCGAGATGTATCAGATGAGTATCTACACACTTTAAATCATGGGTTTGTCAGAATTTGGAGATGAAAATTGCAATATAGCACTGTCTCCATCACCATAGTGGTGAACTTATTTTTGTCAGCAACACAAGAAAGACTTCAAGAAAGAAAAGGAAAATATGAAGGCTATATTTGTACCAGGACTGTAACATCGAAGTACTTTCTTAGGAAACACCTGGGAATGTATGCCTTGTGTCTGCAGAACCAGCTGCATAGCCTCCTTCCAGCACATCATTTGTATTCTCAGCCTGGCTTTGCCAAAGGTATCTGGTTAGCAGGCTGAAAGTACCAGCAAAACAAGAACCCAGTCTACAATGTTGTTACCTTAAATGCCAGGCTATCAGGATGTAGACGATCATACATGCTATTCCACGCTAGACTTCATTTCATTGCCTTTTACTTAGATTTACTTTTTCCTACGCAATCTCAGTCTGATTCAGCCTTTGTTCTCCATTCACGTGATCAGAACTCTCACTGAGGCCCTTATCATTTCATGTCTTGACAACTCCAGTCATCTTCATTCTAGTCTTAACAAATACTGACTTGCAACTTGTGTATCTTTTAAAATATTTTTCTTGTTATTTTGATGGTCCATTGTTCCCTCTCTTGTACTGTGGGATTATTTTCTTTTAACTTTTTAGGCCGCACCTTACCATCTGTTACACTCTTGAATTGCTGACTGTATGGCACCTGCAATGACAGCCTTTACTTTTACGTGTTTACAACGCTTATCTTTAAGTTTCCCCCTATGCTATTTAATGCATGGTATTAACTAAAAATCCTTAGTGCTATTTCATTGTCCTTTTGTTCCTCCCTAATTGGGACCTCTAAATTCTACTGCAGTTTGAGTATATAATAATAGTACCTGCCTGCTGTAATACTTTACAAAGCATGTAGCAATTTTTGACTACTACCAAATGATGCTCTAGGACTAAATTCAACCAGTACTAAAGTCGACATGACCATTGCTAAGTACACTGTAGTCATATGCCTGAAGTACAAAGCTTACCAGGAGAATATTATAACTTAATGTCTCATCCATATCAGTCCATCTAATGCACTTTTCTTGATAGTAAGTTGATAGTAAGAATGTATTTGGGTGGGGTTTTTGTGTGTGTATGTGTGTGTGTGTGTGTGTTAAGAATAACAGGTAAGTTTGTTCGCATATGGCTATGGTCTTTTACCTTATGCATGCCAGTATAGCATAAGCATCTGCATTGCTATTTAGATGCCTCAGGCTAACATTAGATTCCTCTGAGATCCTCAAAACTGCTGCTTACCCACAGTTTTAAAACAATAGACACCCAAATTCCCTGAATATTATCTATTCTTTTGGATACCAAACTAGCTAAAAAGTTTGCCATGCACAATGATCCCCTCAGCAGCATGCTGACACACAGCTTGGCAGTGAAGCCCTCTGCAGATTTTAATGCGGTGTTCAACTGTCTCATTACCTCCTGGTAGAGTTTTGTCTGCCAGCACAAAGGACAGTAACTTTTGAGGCTGATGTGCTGCGTGTTTGCCTTGTTCTGGTTGGGGTTTTTTTGAGTTTTGTAACTGTGAATTATGACTTTGCTCAGGTTCTTGATGCTGAGAGGATTTTCATTTTGGAAGAATTTTTTTCTAAGAATTTCCTAAGAATGAAGAATTTTTTCCTAAGATCTAATTTAAATCTTGCTTCTCTCAGCTTAAAGCCATTCCTCCTTGTTCTGTCACTACAGGCCATTGTCAAAAGTCCCTCTACAGATTTCTCGAAGATAGCCAACGAATGGTATTTCCATCAAAGTACAAGCAGCTTATATTGTTTCTGCATAATTTGCTATTTTTTCTAGGTCCTTCGCTCCAGTTTCTGCCTGCCTGTGAAATCACACAATTTTGTAAGAGGCAAAATATTTAGCTGATGAGCAAGTGGAAAGGAAACTTAATTGCTGTTATTTACTTATGTATCACAGTGGCTTTCAGCTACTTCATTATGTGTTCATTAGTTCATGTTACAGTTGATACCAAGTTAATCCTATTAGTATTTAGTATGTTACACAGCTTTGGAAGTGATAATATGGGAGACTTCTGGGAAGAAGTCGTTTGTAGCCTTAGATAGCTGTGAAAGATTTCTTATTATCTTTGTTCCAAGCTGGGAGAAGGCAACCATGGGCCAAGACTCTTAGGGATCATGAAGGAGATTACATTATTACAGAAAACAGTGGTATCTTTATTAGAAGCAAATGAACTATAAGCTACCACAAAATAGTAATGTATTGAACTAGTACAAGTAAATTTCCAAAAGAGGGCAATGGCAACTTTGTAAGTACTTATTTCTCTTTAATCAATGATAGCATGATCCAAAAAGCTGTTTTCCAGATGCAGTAAATCTTGGCTTCCACTTTTGATTTAATTTTGAAGAGTGAATTGTATTGAACATCTCTTAAGTAATTCAGTTAAGATTTCTGTTTAGCCTGGACAAGATAATCATAGAAGCTAAGTTTAGGATATCATGGTTAATCACTGCTGTGGCTGAGGGGAAGAAAAAGTAGAATTTCAAAGTCAGCAAATTTTAATGTGTTTAATTTGCAAATGTATAACAGTACTATACGTTAGTGATTTCTGGGAACTTGTAGTTGTGAAAAGGCCTGTGGGAAAGTCATCTGAAATTAAAATACACGGGTAAGTATTGGACCAAGAATTAATGTAGGCTTGTACAAAAAGTAGAAAGTAAGGAAAACATGGCAATAAAAAATTGTGGGATAAAGGTTTTCTATAAACATTTCTATAAGCATAGACATTCCATGTCTGTAGTCATTAACAAATGCAGTCTTAGAAATTTGCAAAGTTTTTATTGTGTCCTGAGACTGTGCAAAACTTTTTAAAAGGAAACATTCCTTAAAGAATATTTGGGATTGAAGACTACCTTTGTAGACAATATGATAAATGCAAGAGGGATGTCTTGTGAAATGGACCTTTATTAAGTTTTAGTACTTCAAAATAAAAATCCAATTAAGGCATTGAAAAGATAAAGAAAGACCATCTGTGAGGGACTTTGCCACAGATCTGATGGTAAGCTAATTTTTCAGATAAAGTGGGTACGGTACTTTGCAGGAGATGAAATAGAGAAGTTAGAAATAATTTTAGAATGATTTTTTGCCAGGAGTATGAAAAAATTGGATAAAAGCAGTAGAAACCACGCTTGTAGGTCATTTAAACACAAGGTTATAAACACATTTTTTCTTTCTAAATGGGACGTTGCATTCCACCCAGTTTCTAAAAATGCTTGAGGCAATGCTGTGGGAAATGTGTTTCTTACCCTGAGACATCTTACCTGATGTCTAAAAGCCAGCAGTGACCATACGCACTAAATTTCATTTTGTTCCAGAGATTACATTAGTGTGCATGGGATAATGAGTTTCATGAGATGGAGCAGAGGTAGCTTTTGTATTGCTTAACTCAAGACTGTTTTCCACTAACAGACTGATTCTTGGTTGATTTTATATAAACAGAGGAAGATAAAGTCTGGTTGGGTTCTTTTTCTTTTATTTTTTTTTTTACAGATGAATTTTCAGGTTCTTGTAAACAAATCTATTAACCAAGAAAAAGAGATTGTATATGTGTAACTTCATAGAGAGCTAATTAGTGAACAAGGTTGAGTGGTGATTAGAGTGTTTCACGTGGCCTGGTCAAGGTTAGTATACTTGTCACCATGACCTGCTTTGTTGCTCTAACTGCACAAAAGGGGTTGCTGAGAAAAACTGAGACATTTGCTTAGATCTTAGCCTAGATTAGATGAAGGTAATAGTATGGTATTGTAGGTGCTTTCTCAATTGCTGAACTTTGCCTGTGCAGATTCATAAGTTATGTAAATGAGAGTTTGATTTGTAGGTGAAAAACTTTCAAAATTGTCCTTTTAGTAAAAGTAGGAGATTTTCTTATTATAAGACCCTGTCATGGGATTTAGGAAGACAAAATATATTCCATAAGGAATGTAAGTATGATAATAAATACTGAGATATATTTTTAATCTCTGCATGTAAAATCAGCGCCCTTCTGATCACATCATTCTACTTCTTAAGAGTGTTAAGCCTACATATATTACATTTTTGTAGTTCTATATTGGTAATATTATTTCAAGGGTGTCTCTAAATATGTCTAAGTCTTTGTAATTGGCTTATTTATTTTATTCAAGCTTTTTAGGTATATTTAAATGTTTCCTATGACAGTCAAAACTACAGGTGCCACCTGCCATGGCAGGACTCATAACTAATCCAGTATTTGTTGGTCAAGTAAGAAAATGTAGTATTGCTGTAAAGTAAGCTGCTTAAGTACTTTGCTGCATCCATCTGGTCTTTCTTTTTTTTTTTCCTTTTCTTTTCAACATACAGGCACTTCCAGACCACAGCTACTTTTGATCCTGTCAACTATTGATTTTGTTTAACAGAGAGATATGTTGCATGAATAATAACTTGAAGTATGATTTCATTGGCCAAAGTGTATCTATTTATTTTAGTATGTGTTGCTTTGTTTTGAGTTTCTCTTACCTTCTTAATACCATGGCAGTAGCTTTAGGACAACCTATTGCAGAGTGTCTCTGCTCAAGTTAGTGAAATCAAGAGGCAGTGCGGGAGGCTCATTCAGATAAAGCTTTCAGAATTAGTCTCTGGAGCTCTTTTCCCCCAGATGTTTTGCTTGAAGCTGGTTTTAGGTATAAAATGATTCTATGATTCTGTGATTCTATCATAAAGCCTCAGTTCTGACCTTTGTGAGGAAATAGTGAATGGTAGACAGTTAAAGGCCAAATGCCAACCATATTTGTTACCTTTTGCAATACTGCTTAAGTAAATTAAGTTTGCAAGAGCCCTAAAACAGCTCTTAATCCAGAGGTGACTGTATTCAGACATTGCACCATCTTTGCTAGCAATTTTGGTTTGTGGTTGGCCCATCTGTGAGCCAGAGTAATCAGACTGAATCCAAAAGAATTATTGTGGATTATGTTAATGTCACCAAGGTCAGAGGCTGGACCTGAAGTACATGTATGCATGTATCTCTGTTCTTTCTTTTTTACATTTTTCCTATATAAAAGTTTGGCCTAATATATTCACTTATTTTCTGCCCTTTTACAGTTCTCAGTGATGATAATAACTATGCAAGCCTTAATACACACTGTGTAATACATGCAGTATTTTTCTATTCTTAACATGCCTGATTTATTTTATGTCAACCCATTGGCTTCTATCTACCAAAGCATTTATGGGATTCCATAATATAAAACCAGCGGACACTTTGTTGGCATTTAATTAGTGTCACTACTGGATTTATGTAAAATTAAAGCTGAGGAAAAAAAAGAAGTATTTTGAGCTGTGCGTACATAGTTTTGATAGCCCAACAAATTCTTCTCTTTAAGAACAATTGTCTTAGATGTGACAAATGAGATACATTTTTCCGTTTGGACACAGTTCTTAGTCATTGAAGAGAAAATAGAAGGGATTTGCTGATAACTGGTCCTATCTATCAAAAGGTGAATAAGAATATAGGAGCTACATTCCTGCACCAATAGAAACTGTTATAAGATCTTATTATTATATAGATTCCTCTCAGATTTTTTGTGTTGGTCTCAAAGATGCCCAGCTCAAAGCTTGATGTCAGTAAGCCTACTGGCATTTTACAAGCAAAGATGATCCCTACCAATTTCAGATAATACACTTAAATCCGTAGTCCCAAAGAAAGACTTATTTTTTAATAGTAGTAATCCTTTAATTGACTGGGTGTGGAAACACCACAGGGCCTCTTCTGGGTTCCCTGGTGAGAGGCTTTCTACATGTAATCTGTTACAGATGTTTAAAAAAAATTAGAAAAAAGCCCTGTTATAATGCTCAGTGAGTTTTTAATCTTTTCATTGAATATTTGTAAAGCTGCTATGTTCAATACATTTAATGATACAAATATGCTTTATGCAATGGATATGAAGATGTATAGTAAGTAGTGGATGAATATAAGAATTAAATGGAAGCTAGCAGTGTTTTGTCCATTGGGAGAAATACTGCTTTAGAACTGTATATAAAGAAAAGATAAATTATCTTGGAAAGAGGAATAGAAAGTAAGAATATAGGCTTCATTTTTATTCACATTTGTCACTTCAGAAGAAGTTTAGAGAAAGCATAAAGGCATGGCAGTGGTTTTGTGTCTTTTAGGCACAAAAACTTGTCCTTTCATTGGGCTCCAAACTCTTTTCAGGTGTCCTGCAAACGAGTGTGACATATTTGTAATATTAAAAAATCTACTAATAATCTTGTTTGCTATGCTGTCTTTTTGAGATATCTTTTTTCGAGTTAAAGAACTCTAGGAATAACCAGCAACATTTTTTGACACACAGTTGGTTGAACCAATAGAATGATAAAATTATCCTGGCTATCAAGAACTGGAAACTTTAGATTAGCTTAGGAAATCTTAGGCAATATCTGCCAAGTGTGTGATCATTTTACAGTACATAAAAGTGCACTGAATTGTACCTTACTTCGAATAAAGTTCACTAAATACCTTTCTTAGAAGTTTTTTGCATTGCAAGGTAACTACAGGTAGTGAAAGTATTCTTTCTTCATACTCTGGGAGTTTAAAAGCTCTTTTTAATTGACAATTTTTTATTTCAACTGGAACTTCCATAACAAGTTTGGAGTAGGACTCGCTAGAGCTAATTTTAAGAGTGAAAAAGAAGTACTTTAAACAGAAAAGATTATTGGTAAAATAGGGCTAACATTTAAGGAAAAAAAAAGCTACCACCAAAAATTTAATTTTAATTACTTTTTGAAACTAAATTTTTGTGTTTGTAACTAACTCTTGCATTGTAGAAAAATTAAGTAAAAATATCAGTATCTTTTTCTTTCTGTTGATCTTTTAAAATTTAAATAAATTGTCTAAATTGGAGAGACATAAATTCGACCAATGGACCACTTGGTGGATAAGGAATTGGCTGGATTGTCACATGCAGAGTTGTGGTCAACAGCTTGATGTTCAGGTGGAGACCAGTGATGAGTGGTGCTCCTCATGGGTCAGTGTTGGAACCAGCATTGTTCAAGATCTTTGTCGGCAACATGAACAGTGGGATTGATGCACCCTCAGCAAGTTTGCCGACAACACCAAGCTGTGTGGTGTGGTCAACACACTGGAGGGAAGGGATGGGATCCAGAGGGACCTGGGCAGGCTGGAGAGGTGCAAACCTCATGAAGTTCAACAAAGCCAAGTGCAAAGTGCTGCACCTGAGTCAGGGCAATCCTAAGCACAAATACAGACTGAGTGGAGAATGGATTGAGAGCAGCCCTTGGGAGAAGGACTTCGGAGATTGACTGATGAGATGCTCAGTGTGACCTGGCAACATGCCTGTGAGCTGGGTTGCATCAAAAGGAGCGTGACCAACAGTTCAGGGGAGGGGATTCTCCCCCTCTACTCCACTCTGGTGAGATTCCACCTGGAGTACTGCATTCAGCTCTGGGGGCAACAACACAAGAGGGACATGGACCTGTGGGAGCGAGTCCAGATGAGGCCATGAAGATGCTCCGAAGGCAGGTGCACCTCTGCTCTGGTGACACTCAGAGAGTTGTGCTGTTTCAGCCTACAGAAGAGAAGGTTCCATGGAGACCTTAGAGCAGCTTTCAGTACATAAAGGGGGCCTACAAGAAATCTGGAGAGGGACTTTTTACAAGGGCAGGTAGGAATATGATAAGGGGTAATGGCTTTAAGCTGAACAAGAATAGATTTAGATTAGACATTAGGAAGAAATTCTTTACTATGAATTCTTTGCAGTTGTGGCTGCCCCATCTCTGGCAGTGTTTAAAGCCAAGTTTGGATGGGGCTTTGAGCAACCTGGTCTGGTGGAAGGTGTCCCTGCCCATGGCAGGTGGTTGGAACCAGATGAGCTTTAAAGTCCCTTCCAACCCAAAACACTTTATGATTGAATGATTTTATGAAATCAAATATGGTAATTTCTCTCAATGTAAATCAAGTGAGAGTATATATATTCAAAAGTTTCATATATATATATATTCAAAACTTTTCATCCTTCTTTACCTCTTTCCTCCTTATTTCTTTTCACGCACTTAGGGTTTTTAGTTTTGATAAGTCTCACAATTCTGCATAGTAATTGCTTTTTCATTTTTCTTCATTTATCCCACTATGAAGACTATATTTCCTTTCCAAAGCAAGTAATCATAATGTCTTAAAGTCCAACCTAGTGTGCTGGCTGAATCATTAAATCCTGAAAATACCTTTTAACAACTGAAATCTTCAACACAAAGAATAATTCTAAGCTTCTTTGCAGCTTTTTGTTGTGATATTTGATGATCCTTTTGTCCAATACTGTATTTAATTTTGCTCTAACACTGTTTTTCTGGAATTAGAGATTAATTTCCTGTTTAACATCCCTTTTCTGTTCAAGACACTTCTGCCAAGATGAAATATTTTACAAGAGAAGAGAATATGATTTCATCCTCAATTTTATATACTAAGCCATTGCAAAGAGACAATATGTTTCTACTGTAAAAAATATTTGAGAGATGTACGTATTTTAGAAGCTATTGATTCTATATGAATATCAGTGGTTTACAAGTCTCATTTGGGGAAAAGCTGCAATCATGTCAAAGAACTAGCAGGAAAATCCTCATATGAACGTTATGTGCACCTTAATTCAGTTCCAAACAACATTATGCCCTAGCTATCACTGAAGTTGGTGTTAGCAAAGCCTAACAGCTTGCCATGATGGAAGAAAAGCTAAAATACAATTAAATGCACTGTACCAATATTCAATGCTGTAGTAAGGACCTGAAAGTCATTGAAGTCTGTCCAGGATAGCATTCTGCTTGCAGAATAACTGAAAAAATGTACATGCAGTAATTTGAATCCTGCTTGGGGCTATTTCAGTGACTTCCTAATTCGTCTAAAAAGTTTTAAAGATAATGTTTAACAAATTTTTAATGAAACTAAATATCTAATTGCAGTTTTATTAAAACTAGCACTGGAAGTGGAAGTTCCCTGATGACATTCAGTGACATAACTGACAATGATTAGGAATTTCATGCTATATTCTTTCTTTTTACATTTTTGAGAAATTTGATCTATATAGATTCTGAACTGATTTAGAATTTAATCAAAAGACCAGGATCAGTTTTTTTTTTCTGATGCATGCAAACATAAAATCCGTGGACTTTCTTGTTCAGCTTCCTGATCGGTGGAATGGGAATAATACTGTGCTGAGATTTTTTTAGAGTTTAAGTTTTTGAGAAGCTTTGAAGATTATGTACAAAGTGTTACATTCATAAGCAACAAAGAGGAGTAAAACATGCCTGAGGGAGAAAATGCTTCTCTCGGGCACATGTGGTACAAACTGCTATTTATTTACAGAGATGGGGCATCATTCTTGATTGTGTTACTGAGTGTAGGACTGAAGAGTTACAAGTGCAGTAGTTTGGTATTTGGGGCCCAGGGTAGATGAAATCCAGGTTTTATTTTTTGAGTGGCTGTTTCTATCCCCCAAGACTGCTGCTTCATCTGCACTGGATATACAACTCTTCACATGTTGGGCATAGCCCTTCCAAGTTTTCATATTCCTCAAGTTACACTGTAAGCGCGGTTATTCAGTTGAACGTTATCAGGGCTCTGACAGGCTCTGACTGCCCTAAACAGCCAGTAAGAATCCATCTTTGTAATTTTCTTCTGCAACCTCTTTTCACCATCCCAAGTGTCTAGATACCTGTGTTTGAAGTCAGCTGGTGTGACCTTTTCATCAGACTGCTGGGAAACAGTCCAGTTGTGAGAAAGAGCTGTGAGAACCCTCACCTGGGGTCTCCAACCTTACACCTCTGCCCACTGACCTAGGAGTTGGATTTAAACTCGGGGCCTTGGCTTCCTGGCTTGAATAAATGGGCACTTGCCTCATTGCTACACACTTGTCTTGCAGTCTGGACTCTTGCCCAACTCTGTTACCATCACCGGGTGTGCTTTGCTGTTCTTGTTTGGGCAGTGGGGGACTGTATACTGTATCAGTGAGGTCACTGCCCTCCCTGCTGTGTTATCACTCTCGATGCCTGGTTTGCCTTCCCTGATGGAGCAAGGACAACTGGAAACATGAGATCACCAGGCAGTGTTTATTTTGAAGCTGAGAAAATACTAGAAAGATTTCTGACTGCTTTTATCTTTAAACAACCTTGATTATTTAGGTAGCATGCTGGTTTGCCTACTGTTCTATATGCTGCTCAGGTGGGGTAGGAAGACTCAGCATATTCTACTTCTTTATAATCATGGAGAAAGAGATAGTCCTGGTCTGCATTTTTTTAAGCCGACAAATATACAAATAGTTAGGTGGACCTGGATGTTCTTGTAATATAAATAGAAGCCCACCTGAAATACAGGTAGACACAGAAAAGCATAAAGCCAAAGGTATGTTCTACCATATGTTACATAGGAAAAATTAAATTTCAGGTAGAGAGTAACCATTCTCCTCTGTGCTGCCTTAGTGCAATGAACTCAGAAGTGTAAGTGAACAGGAGCTACGCCTTCGGATGTTTCTCATTCCTATTTACTGATTTTTTGGGAAATTCCATATAAATCAACATTTTAATTAAATTGTTCAGGTAAATCTTTCTAATATAAGCATAGCTGATTTAATATGGATTATATCTTGTGCATGTATTTTCAGATTAATCATAAATTTATTTTCTGAAAGTTGGAATTCTACATGTTAAAACATGAACTTTTGTTTGCGTGCCAGAAAAGTGAATTCTTGAACTATGTTGCTGTTTGTAGCTGCTAGAGAAGTAAAGTGACAAAGCAGACACATGCATGTTTATGAATATACATATTGCTTTGAGGAAATGCCTTTATTAATTTCAAATTCCTTGTGAAATATTTCTGTATTGGTATTGTGGTTCTACCCTTAAGTACATAGCTACTCTGCTCATGTTTTATTATTAAACACTAGAACCTGTAATAATAAGACAGATCAATACTTAAGGTCATTTTATTTTACTGGATGTTTCATTTTCTCTGTTTAACCTTAAATGAAGTAATGTGATAGCAGAGATTCACTTCACAAGACTGACCAGATGCATGACAGGGCCTAGATTAGCTTTCACATTGATGTTTGTCAGTCTCGGGAAAAGGAAAAGAGAATGCCCATGCTTAATTAAAAAAGGTTGTATCTTATCTCACATGTCTCTAAGCTAAGTGCCATTTGTCCTCTTTTCAATTTTTTGCCTTTGTCTACAGACTCTAGTTGTGCTTTTGCATTTAGTCAATCAGCACAGAGGATCTGATTTTTCATTATGCATAGAAGTTTCTCTTCACCCCTGGTTTAGTGAAGCATTGCTTCTCTAGGGTCCCAGTAGCTGTCCTTACTCCCATCAGCACTGCACGCTCACTACCTGTTTCCTAAATCTTTTACCACCTCTATGCTATCAGCATCTGACATTTTTTCTGTTGCTCAGCCTTTCCTGCTGACTAGTGTTAACTCTGCTGACAGTGGGTCTTTGACTGGCTGACCTGCTGGGCCTTCAGCTCTAGGTTTCTTCTCAGCCTTGAATCCCGTACAGCTCCTGCTTCGCATTAATGCACTGCTTCTGTCCCAGCTTATAGGTTCCTTTATTGTCTTATTTGCCATACTCCCACTCTTGGCTTGAGTCACAAAGCCACATTGATTTTCTCACTTTTTCACTTGTTTTTCTGCTTCCCTGCCTCACTGATCCGTCTCCTGCTCCCTTCTTTCTGTCTTAACTTTTCATCTGTCTCTATGTCCATCTGTCTTCCATCTGTCCATCTGTCAATCCGTCTTCCTACTATCAGGAATATTCTTGCTCCTAGGTCCTTGTCCATTGCCAACCAATCTCCTTTATTTCATTCCTCTATAAATAATTTCTGGCCAATATGCCATATCCAACTGCCCTTTTTCTTTCCTTTTTTTTGGTAATCATATTGATTTGTGCCTAATCTTACATTATTGAGTTAAAAGGTGAAAAATCTGACACGAATATGAAACATTATTTTTGGGAAGCACGTTATTCATGGAACATCAATATGACTTGGATGGTGTTTACTTTCAGTCAGCAATAAATCATCTGCTGAAGTGGATGGGAGAAGTTGTATGCTTCGTATTACCCTAAAGCATGTATTTATATCATGCACTGTTCAGCTGTGGGACTCTTTCTTTGTGTTAGACACAGAAAAGCAAGTGAGACCTGGTCTGCAGTCCTACGAATAGAGAAGAACACATCTGCCCTGATGTTCAATAACTTCTGTCATATACTTTACAGTCTGTAAATGTTTTCCAAGACAGGAATCAGTTACCTTTTAAAAAACAGATGGATAGATGACAGAATAGATGTTGCTATGCATTCTTGATGTTCTGAAAAAGCATGTGTAACCAGTAACACTGCTACGTGTTCCTCTAAATGTTAAGGCAGAATTTTTAATTCTCGTCATAAGTTTACCCCAAGTTTTAAATACTTCAGAAGAGACAGCGTAGTTCTGTGAACATCTACCAAAAAAACCTTCAGTTTGTGCTCTTGGATATGATCATTTTTATGCAGCCCGTGCAATAAAACCGGCAGTTAACTGATACATTGTTGCTTACTTGTATGCATATACCTTTTGCAGTACTTTTGTGACTCATGGCCTTGTTCTAGCATAAGTTCCCAGTGAACCATTCCTTTTCATTTTGTAAATGTGTGATAGTCCAGATTCTATTTTAGAAAAGCAACTTTTTTAAAGGCCCTCTGTCAACACGGCATGTTGATTTCAGATTACAATTGTCACGTGAAAGTTCTTTTTAACTACCAGCTCTGCAAGCTTGTTCTGGTTACTTGGAGTCAAGGTTGTGATACATCAGGCAGAATATAGATACCAGTCACAGAAATTGCTTCACAACCACTTGCAGACTTGGGACACTAATTAACAGTTCTGTTAATGATACATGAGACAAAGGGGCTACGTAAATAGATAAGGCTAAATGCGTGAGAGCAGAAGTTTACGGTGGGAATGTACTATTTTCATAGAAAAACTACATTTCCATTTTAGTCTTATTAGTTTAATTAAGAATGACAAATTTTGCGATTTAAAATATGCCTTATAGAAAGTGAGTAGGGGTGGGAAGGACCTTACAAAAGGAGAGGGCAGGAGAAAGGCAGAGCAGGGGCACAGGTATTCCCTAGCAGATGCTTTTTGTATACACAGCATGAGTCAATACCAGCAGGGGCCTTTAGTCGTCTGAATCCCTCCACTCCTGCTAATTCCACTCCTTAAGTGTGTGGGCAGCAGCAAGTAAGAAACTTTCCTGTTGAAGAACAGGAGAGAAAAATCTGCTGGGCTTTACTCAGAGCCACATTAAAAGAAAAGGAGCTTGCTTCCTCGTGACATTACTTGTCATTGTCTAAGCATGTTATCCTTAGTGTATACTAAATCATTTGCTTTCCGTGCGTCATGGCTCTGAAGCATGGGAAATAACATAAAAACTGGTATTGCAGTCTTAATATATGAGAAGAGTTTCTGACAATTAGCTGAACTGGCATGGATTTCTTTTCCTAGCAGACATCATCACACTGTGGTCTGAAACTAGTTAGGAAAAAAAGTAGTATCGCAGTTTATTTTTCTCACAGGTTTGTACTAAGTGATACAGCTCAGCTGCTGGCATTCCATTACATCAGCGTATTTTGGCAAAAGCTTTTGTGTCTAACGTAGTCTGTGCCATATGGGATCCCAACTACCGTGACTTTGGAAAATATCTGCAAGTCTTGCATATCAACAGGCTATCAACACATCTCATTCTATACCTGTCAGGGTGCTCAGAAATCAAGTATTGTATTTCTACAAACATTTCTGCACTGTTGAAGAAGTATAATGCCCATTTGAAATGACATTGAAGATATTTCAAGTAGACCTACTGTTTACATCGCAGCTGGTTAGAGAAGGATCCCTGCACATCTGCCATCTGCCAAAGAAGATAATGTGTTTCATAACTGACATTTCTCATTAAGATTGTAGGCAGCAAACATTGCAGGTAGGGCAGGAAACAGGAACAGGACTCACGGTCTGATCCTGTCTCTGATAGTGTTTTGTGCAACCCTAGGAAAATCGTGTAAGCTGTCTGGACTACTGGCTTCTTACCTTGTATAATCAGAATCATTTTGTACCTCTTTGTCATTTTCTGGTGGCAAAAAAACTTGCATGTCTTTATTTAAAACATGCTGTGATGAAAATCTACCTATGAAATGAAGTAATGCTCCTGTAGAAAAGTTCAGCTGCATCTTTGAAGCTTTCGAATAAAGTAAACCACGCTTATGACAAGGGAAGAAGGGGATCTTCATTATATTCCTGCTTATCCTTTAGTTCCTATCATAATTAACAGCAAAGTTAACTGTGATCCTCAGCCTGCTTTTATGGTCAGTCAGCATCCCTGGCCTCTATAAGCTAGCAGAGAACAAAACAAAACTTTGGTCACTCCCTTCCTTGCAGACTCTCCAGTAACCATTTTCACAGTCCCTCTTCCCTCAAACAGCAAGGCTTTCCCACAGAATTTGCAGAGACCAGAGAATTGCTTTACATTAGTTAGTTTTTAGACTGCAGTTGAAGTCTTTGAGATTTGTCATCTTGCACTGATGCTATCTCTTTGTAGCTCATTAAGCTCTGCAACCCAAATGAAAGAGACCAAAGGATTTGTCCAAGAAGCAAATGCACTCTTGCTTCTTGCTGTGGTGTTACAGTGCATCTAATGCTGTGTGGTTGCCTTGAATGATAACGTATTTGGCAGAGAGAAGAAAATAACTCTGTGGAGATAGCGAAGAGAGGGGTTTTCAGTTTGAACTCATGTCACCCTTCTTTTTGTAGCTTTTTGTCTGTTGATGAATTTTAAAGAGGCCCTTAAGGATTTGGCACAGAATAAAAGCGTTATGCTAGCTTCTCAAGTCAGACTATCCCTTTACCTTACTGCACACCCAAACCTGGTTTGTGTTGCTTTTTTTTCTCTTAGCTGGACTAAGGAAGGAACTAA
The DNA here is from genome assembly GCA_026283785.1 of Coracopsis vasa. NCBI lineage: Eukaryota > Metazoa > Chordata > Aves > Psittaciformes > Psittacidae > Coracopsis > Coracopsis vasa. The sequence continues at coordinate 11,232 of JANHGB010012197.1, read as the reverse complement.
CATGAAGAAGAGTGAACTGGAAATTGTTGTTAGTATCATTCTGAGAATCGCTTTTTTTCTGAAATTCTGATGTAAGATATTTCTGTAAAACTCTCTCCATAGTAACTAAGGTAACTAAGATTTTGTAATTGGTGCCACAAGCAGCTAAAGTGGTTTTCCAGAATTGAAGTACCTCATGCAGACTGATCTTCAGAAGCAATCAGTTTGTTCTGATAGAATTAGACGTACCTATGATGAGTAGGAGGCAGGCTGGACCAGTTTCAGTCTCAGCATTGCTGAAGTTTTCTTGTCAAACTGGCAGCGCTCTGCCTCTTTTCTATGTATCACATTTAATACGTACATAATCTGTACATGAGGGTATTGTTGATTTATATTATCAACTTAGAAATTTTTGCATCTATTTTTCACCGTGTTTTAAATTCTGATGTAGCAAAGGCTGTTTTCCTTCAGTGCCTAATCTTGTAGGTACCTAAACCTGTCTTATTTGCTTTTCCACAGCTGATAACTTTACTGTCACTAATAACACTCCATTTTTATCAGGAAACCTAGTGTAAAAGATATTCACTATTTAACATCCATAGCAGATTTACAGTAGCTGTAGTTTTGGCAGTAGTATCAATACGTTTTTATATTTTTAGGACACATTAAACCCTCAATAGCTGCCTTTGATAGTTCTGGCATCAAGTATTATCTGGTAGGGAGGGCTAAGAACACCTGTAGCAAGAAGGATGAATACAAAGTGGAATTCCTACTTAAAACAGGCACCTCACACCATACAGGCTTTGACACTACTACTACTGAAGACTCTTTAATGGAGACAATCCATTAACCAGACAACTCAGTAACACCATTTCTGCTGTTCTTCACAGTTTTCCCTCCCAGCTGTGGGCCCTTATGACCGCCTGGCATAGCTCAAGGAAAGCGCCTCTCTTGCTGTCACAGCTGAGGCTGAAAATTAAGAACTGATACTCAATGGAAGGCAGGTGGGCAGTCAGAGAAAGCTGCTTCTCCTTTAGCCCAAATGGAAGTTTGGGTTGGTGTTTTTCTATGCACTGGCTGATCTCTAGGGCTAGCTGTATTAGAAATGTAGACATTTATTGGACTTCACAAAGACAACAGCAGAGTTTTTTAGGTAAGAGTGTGTTGACTGGGTTCTTGCTCTTCAGGTAGTAGGGTACAGAATACAGCTGGGAACAACTAAAAATGGTAGGATTTTGTTTTTCCAAGTTGGCAAGCAGATACTTTGGTATCTTAAGTGCATATATTAAATACTTTTGGGTTGTTTAATGTTCTAAGTTTTGCCGATCCTTGAGAAGACATGAAGATATTCAGTATCTCTGGGAAGTGCTGAGGTATTTCAGAGCTAGTTCTTAGTATCTATGTTGGTGTATTTATCTCTGCTCTGTTAAAATGACCTTGGCGTTACAGACTGTGGTAGCTTAAGTGCAAGTACAGATGTGTTGCTATGTTAACTGTTAAGAGATAGATTGGCTTCTTTAGCTCGATGTGTATTAGATAGATACTCTTTGGAATAATTACTTGCACTATGTTAAAATAAGAGATGGGCCAGAAAATGGAACAGTTTGTGAGAGACCAGTAGCTGTGATTGTTCAGGTAAATTTTAGAACAATCTCTGGGCTCTAAGGAATTCAAAACAAACTCTAAAAGCTGCTGTGAAGGAAACAGTAGTGCTAAAAAACTTATGTGGGCTAATGAGTCCTGACTTTTTTCCAGAGATTTATGCAGGGTTTGTTCGTATGCCATTGAATTATGCGTCTCTGGAGACTTTACCTGTTTAGATTGTTATACCCCTTCAATCTCTTCAGCTTTCCATACATGTAATAACTTTCTATAAGCATTTTTTATGTTTCTTTTTGCAGTGGTAGCTAGAATATAGGGACATCTTTGTCTTGGTGTTACAACTTTACTGCTAGGCTTTGAAAACAGTACCATTTTCTGAAGGGCTGATCTCCCCTTGTACCATACCCACATGAAGCTCTCTCCTCAATTTTTTTACATCCTTTGGATTTAGAGGCTTACAACTGGGAAGGCCTGAATTGCTGGTTTATTTGATCTTGTTCTAATGTAGTGCAGGGGTTACATTGGTGGAAAAACTGCAGTGATATGCCTGAGTTTTTCATCACCTGACCGAAAAAATGAATGTATTTTGATTCACTGTTACTCCTTGAGCAGTATTATGTCCCTAAATTTCTTTGAAGCACAGAAAGATTCTCCAGCATGAACAAGTTCTTGTACGAAGCATTACTAGAAAAATTTTCCAAGACTTGACACATGGTGGAGTTTACCAAATTACCAATACCCTATTAATCCTCTTGGAACATGACAATTACCACTTTTAACATACATAAATGTGGAGTATGTTCGCAAGGGTTTATCATCTCTCCCTCTTTCCCTTCCTTGTTTGAGTAGGGGAGGCACAAAGAAAATGACATTAGCTATCGAGGAGAAGTAGTGGAATTCCTGTTCTTGCAGCAGCTGCTGGTAGCAGGGAGTGAAAAAAAAGGTGGTGGCTCTGGGTCTGGGCTGGCTGCTGTTTCACAGAAAAACAAGGCTTTGTGTATTCCCTCAGACACACGCAAATACTGTATTTACCTAATCTTCCAATGCCACTTGAAACTAGAGAAGTCTACAGAGTAACTCAAATATCTGACATTTAAAAAACCAAACCCCCAAACCTGTTTTCCTTGAAACTCCATCCATAATGAATTGTGTTATGTTTTGTTGTGTGAGGATTTTGGTGGGCTTTTTTTTTTATTTTTATTTTAAGGGGCAGTAAAGTTATAAAATTTTTCTCCTGCTTCACCTTTTTCATGTGATAGGATTTAACATGAAATTCTGGTTTGTTTTACCCTTTGATAGCCCGTCCGAGTGATTTATAAAAACTTTTACAGAGGCACCACCATCCTTCATGCTTTGTTAGGAAGCCAAATCCCTCCAGGTGGCTTAGACAGATGCTAGCACCTTGACTACGCCCTAGTTTGTATACTGTTTTAATAGTTACTAATTACCTATTCAATGTCATTACCATGTTTCTGGTTTTGGCACAAAATTACAGAACAAGTTACAACAGCCACGCAGAAAGATCAGTTCGTTTGCTGCCAATAGTAGAAAATAAGAATTGTTAGGGTGCTTGCAAGGTATGTTGAGAAGTTAGTGTGTGTGCTTAGCTTTTAGAATGCGTGTTTATTTTGGATTCTGTATGATTTGTTCCTTGACTGGAATTGAAGAACCTGAACAATTACTTCTTTTTAAGTGCTAGAGAGCAAACCTACTTTGGAGAAACAGCATAGTTTTTACAGTTTGGGATTACTTGGTGAACAAAATAAAATCTCCTCAGACACTCTCCAGAAATCTGTGAATTCTCAAAAGGTGTAGTGCTGAATACTAGTTTAAGATTGACATTATTAAAGAAAAAAAAACCTCAAAAACCTCACAAACCAAACAACCCAAAACCAGTCACTTACATTTTTAGAAAATATTCTATGTTGTAAATTATATCTTATTTTACTATGGAAATAAAAAATCCTTAACAAGATATAAAGGAAAATAAGATCTCTCTTCATTTACACCACCCATCCCACCCCCAACCCTGCTGTGTATATGGGACCCATTTCATAGAAGAGGTTTTAAACCCTCTTAATTCCCTTGTTCATACCCCTTTCTGAAATGTGTTTCCTGGTGGATGTTCTGTAGAAGGGAGATGGTTTCAGCAGGGCTAATTATTTGGGGCAGAGCACCATGTTAAGGCAGATGCTTCTGCTTTTAGCACTACCTCGTTTGCCACTGCCCTGTGGGTATGTGCCCGTGCTGCACTGCACAGACTAACCACACATGAAACACCTTTCACTGCATCTTGGGTAGAACTTCTGATCTCATTAATTGTATGTCTACAGCGGGAAGTTTTCCTGGCATAAGGAGGATGATTAGTAGTATGATTTGTTTTGGAATCATTACTATGCTGATAACAGACTGTTTTATTTTTATAAAATGCTCAGTGGAAAGACTAAGAGGGTTTTGGCTGGCTTAGTTAAAGAGAAAAAAATTACAGTGAGAAGTCAACCAACCCCCTTCTAGTAAGATCTTATCTGGAGTGGAATACTTAATTTTTATGTCTAAATTGCTGTTTAGCTTTCAGAGTTCACTTCCACATGAAAGATACAATTAATAATTACCAAAACTATTGTCTGGACTGTCTTTAAGGGAAAAATCCTTGTGCTTGAATTTATCAACTCATAGGCAGTTCACATTTTGAAAGGTAGCTTTTGCATCTCCATGATCTATTGAGTCTTTAATTCCTCTGTCCTTGCTTTATGAACAACCCCTGGAAAAATAATAGTACTGTTCAGTGTGAATAAGAGTAAAAGAATCGGACCCATCGTGTATAAAAGAAAGTACAGATTCCAGATCACAGGACTTGAACCTAGCCCTTTCCATTTCCTGCTGCTAGAGGGGAGCACTATGCCTCAGTCAGCTCTCAAGGCTGTAGGAAGCTTTCCCTTATGAAGACTTTTCTGCTGTTCATTTTATGAACCTGTTCCTTCTGATTTCTCATTGGTGCTTTGTCTTGAATTTTAAACTAAAAAATAGTTAAAAGCTTGCAAAATCGGAGAGAGGGATTTTATGTTACTCCTACAGTCACTATCTGACAGTATGTTTGCAGTGCAGGCTTGATTTGGGGTACAGCTTGCCGTAAGTCTGGGTTCAGGGTTTTTTGGTGGTGAGTGCAGATTTAAAGTTTGTTGCTTATTCCCACAAATTCATTGCTTTTTGCTTCCCTATCAGTTCTCCACCTGTTTTCTGAAGCTGCCTCATAAGCTGAACTTGTGTAATAATTACTCTCTGACAAGTGCAAGCTGTGGAGCTCTGTGAGGGAGGATGGAGGGAAGGAGTGGAGAGCTTCAGCTGAAGGCTGTGGTGCAGAAAGGTATGGGAGACCCCAGGGTGCTGTGAGCTGGCTCCTCCATCTGCAGGGAGGAAGGTGGAGCTGTGCTTTGTAGAAGTAACTGCTAGTCCTATGTCTTCATCATGACATTGCAGAGATGTAATTGAATTATTGTGTCTTCAGTGTGATCCTGTGTGTATCATTGGTTCTTCTGGAAATACATTTCTCCTCTTTTTTTTTTTTTTTTTGGCGGGGGGGAAGGAATATCAAAGTTACCTTGCGGTTTTTTTCACAATGAATTGTGGGGAAAGTTTGTCTCCTTGTGAGTTCATTGGGAAAATTATGTGGGAGGTCAAGTAACAGCAATGTTTAGCCTTAGGCTTACAGTCCTTTTAAATATGAAAGGAAAAATTTTTTTATTTGTGGGTGAGAAAGGGCAGCAGCCAAATAGGAGCCTTGGGTAACTGCATTGAAAGCGTATCCTCAGGGTCAACACAGCCAAGAACACAGGATACACTGTTCTTATATTGTGCTTATTTTTGGACTGAGTCTTCTGATTTATGGACTGGTATTCACTATTGGGCTAAATCAGAATGGAAAGTTAAAGTATTCTGAAATAAGAATATATGAAACTCGCAGGCTAAATAACAAAGTGTACTGACTTTGTTAAATTCTTCTTTTTGGCTTCTCTTAGAAGAAATTTGCTTAAAACTTCATTTCTATATTTTTATAGTTATTGTTGAAGCAGTGTTCATTTCTTGGCAAAGTTAAGGCCATGCAGACATAGTTAGAATGTTTACTGGGTTTAATGGTAGTAGGAGTTAGAAGCGCTTGGAGCCGGTACGTTTGTTGTGTTCCAGTTAAGGAAGCTGGCAAATGATGTTACAAATTTTTGGAAGAATTGCGGTTTTACAGACAATGAAAGCAGTAGTTAGAGCAACACAATGTCTAGATAGTATTGCCGAGAACATAATTATGATTGGTTTTCTGCTGTATACCTGATAAGTAATATGAAAACCTCAAATAAATTATAATCGTAGGATGATACAACAAACAGCCCTGAAGTCTGACATTTGCAAGATCAAAAAGGCTGTGTGAGATCTTGCGTATTTCTTGTTTAAAGAAACAGTTCCATGACACGGTAGCTGTAGGCACTGTACCATCCAGGTAAAAAAATCTTGCAAAGAAACTATCTGATTTAGGAGTAAGTAGTAGTATGCAATACAAGCTCTGAAAATCCAACAAATATTAACATTTGTTTAAAATGTTGGCATTTGGAGATTATAATTATTTTCTATAACTGTTCTTTTTTTTTTTTTTAAAGTGCTTTATGGTTTTATGGGGTTATATTTACATCACAGAAAGCCCTGTAAGTGCCTTGTAATTATTCTGTATGCTGTCTGAGGTGTTTTTCGTTTAAAAAAATCTGGTGGCTTTGCTTTGCAATTACATTGCAGCGAAGTGGTTTGGGGTTAAAATGTTCCTTTCCAGTACATTTCCTCATGCAGGGTTATTTGCAATTTTTCTTGTACAAGATTTGCTTTTATTTTGATATTTGGAAGTTAGAAGTGCTCTGAGAATCAAAAGATTATATAGCCACTGAGTACTTCTGTTACTTCTATTATAGAAAAAAAGGAAAAATTTCGTATTTGCCTTCTGTCCATATTTGTTTAATCAAGACAATAGTAAGTTCAAGGATTTTAATTTCTGAAGTAACAGGATAAACTAAGAAAGGACTGCTGCCACCCCTGCCAAGTATTTGAGTTTCCCAGGTTATAAGCTGAGGGAAGTGTGTTTGGCTTTTGTTAATGGATGTTATTGAAAGAGAGGAGGAAAAAAAAAAGAGAAAGGATGCCTATAAAGCTTCTGAGATACTGACAGATAAAATCAAAGGTCTGAGGCAGCAGAGAGTAGCATAACCTTAATTTTTAAGTGTAATATTTAGCTAATTTGTCTGCTTTTCAGTTCAGATTGGAAGATATGAGTGATAGAAAAATGAACAAGGTGTATTATCATCAAAACAGAAATGTGCAGACATCTAGGCTGAATCTAGTAATCTAACAGTTCTGGATCATGGATTTCTAAAAATCTTATTTTGGCTACTCTAAGTCTGAGGAAGTTCCTGCTGAGAAATCACACAGGTGAAGCTTCTTAAGAAAATTGCCATCTCCACTTTATTAGTTACTGCTAAAGTATTATTAAGAATTTAAAGTATTATTAAGAATTTAAAGCATAGTAGGGCATGACTCTAACAGATGGTAGATTTCATTTTTTAAAATAAAAATTCCAAAAAATTTCCCCTATTGTTAACACATTTTGTCCAGGCAAACCTATTTACCAGCAAGTTATAGTGTCTGCAGGAGGAGTTTGCATTTGAAAAATCAGTCACGGATCTGTACTTGCTTTATTTGCTTACCCTGTTGTTGATCACTCCGTGTTCTAAAACAGGCATGTTCTCAAGAAATGAAAAGCTGGGGGAAATGGTCATAAGAGCACTTGCATGTCTTTACCTTAACTAGCTCGGAAACGGCAAATTCTCTTGCGGTTTGCACCTGGTACAAGTATATTGCTTGTGAGATCAAGGGGAATGCCCACAATACCTCCAGAAAATTAAGGTTATAGCAGGGATATCTGATTTTCATCAATAGTTTCTGCTTTTGTGTGAAGGAGTTTTTTGTAGCTAGTGACTTCTCTTTGATTAGAATGGAACAGACAAGTTCGGCTCTTTGAAATTTTCTTTGTAGCTGTTCTTGTTTTGCTTTGCAAATGTTTGCATCAATGTGCACACTTACAATTCAATTAAAATGCTATAATATCAAACAGTGATTAATTTCAGTTATATATGCATTTGGCAAGGAGCTGGGATACTGCAGGTAGTGAAACACTGCCTAAATAGGTAGGCAGATGAAATACTCCTGTCCAACAAAACATAGGGAAGATGAACTGACACTGAAAGTTCTTAAATGTTCTTGGTCAAGTAGAAGAAATCACACAAGACTATAATAGAGGGAAAGGCTATAAAGCCAAAATTACCGAAGTCTCAGAAATTATAAGGGAGTGATTTACCATTTGCATGGTGATGGAAGAGCTAATTCTTTGCAGAAGTCTCACCTGATATTCTTATGTTGGTCATCCTACTGTCCACTTAAAGTTGACATTTAACTGGGATAATTTTTTAGTCCCTTATGTAAGATTAGATGCCCATAAAGATAAAATCACAGAATCATGGAATGGTTTGGTTTGGAAGCGACCTTAAAGACCACATAGTTCCAACCACTCTACTGTGGACAGGGGCAACTTCCACTAGACCAGGTTACTCCGAGCCCCATCCAACTTCGCCTTGAACACTGCCATGGATGTCTCATCATATAGGTAGTATTTTCAAAAATATTTGAACAAAGTGCAATTATTGATTGAATAAGTTGGCTTTCATCTAATATCAGTGAGACTTCTGTTACCCAGAAGTAACCTCAGTGTGATGGAAGAGAACCATAATATCTTTTAAATTCATTTAACTTAATTTGAGGGGTTCAATGCTGCTTTTTTTGTTAAGTAACTTACACTGATTGGAGGATGGGAGAAGGCAGCCCAGCTCCCATTGAAAAACTGTGGAATGGTGAGGGACAACCTAATGGGCAAAGATCTTTTCAGCATCAGGAGTTGTCTGGAACCAAGGGAAGATGTGGTTTTGCCCCCTGAGGCTATAGGCTATACATGATTAGCTTTTCATAAACTGGGCAAATGAGGCCTTTTGAGATATTAGTAGCTCCAAATCCCAAATCTTCGTTCGCGAAGTCAAGCCATCATCAGCCCCAAATAATCATGAAAACTACTGAAGTTCTGAGTTCTTTTATGTTGTAATGTTAATCCAAGGGAAGATAAGCAAAATTAGAGATCCTAACTTTATTCAGAGTTTCAACCGGTTTCAGTGTGACTGTTTCTTAGGTTTGACACTTATATGTTACTTGTTAGTAAGGCCTCTTTTCATCTGAAATTCCCAGTTTGCAAACACATAAACCTCATTTTACAGCTAATTTGATGTAGTGAGTCCCGTACCATGGTGGTATGCCAGCATCTACTTACTACCTTAATATGAAGCATACAACCAAAATGTAGACTATAATGCAGTAGTGAAAACTCACAGCTGATATATGTGTTTTAGTAGGGAAAGGGTTAATTTATGACAGGGATGCATTTTTAATTTTAAAAAATAAATAAACTGTTTGGTCTTAACAGCTGGCCAAGGGTACTCAAAGCCTTTCAAGCTCCTACAGCAATTAATCCAGATCAAGAGAGGATTAACTTTGAAGTTTAAAATATCCTCCATGCCTGAGGAGGGACCAGTTTAAAGTGCTCATGAATGGGGTAGATAGCTGATTTGTAAGAGTGGGAGTTAATTTATGGATATGAAATCTGCTTTTTGACTTTGCAGTCTGGACTTTTAGATCTTAATCTTTTGTAGTAGATCAGTAGCCTGGGTGAATATGGAGTGAAAAATATCACAGATCATCTTAGATTAGTGTAGACTGTAAGAAATATAAATTACTTGACGTGCTATGTTTAGTGCCAGAGCCAGGAGTTTGAGTTTTCCAGCTTTTGATAATCAAAATTTCCAAGTAGAACCAACAGTAAATTTTAAAAACTTAAAATACTTTTGCTAATTTTACAATTTTATTCTATTTTATCTGGAAAAAAAAAGGGTTGGGTTTGGGTGGGGTTTTTTTGGTTGGTTTGTTTGGTTTTTTTAAACAAAAAAAACCCAAAAAAAACTAAAACAAAAACAAAAAAAAAACCCCAACTTTTGGAACTTTTGGTGGAGTATCTAGAATGAGCAGAGTATCCTGCTTGTTATAGAGTGACTCTTGGAAATGAACCTGCGAGGGTGTTAGTAAACTTCATGCCAATTCATGACTATTTCAATTTTTCTGGAAATAAAATGGTAGAATTACAGAATGATTTGGGTTGGAAAGGGCCTTAAGATCATCTAGTTCCAGCCCGCTGCCATGGGCAGGGATGCCTCACAGAAGATCATGTTGCCAAAGGCTCTGTCCAGCCTGGCCTTGAACACTGCCAGAGATGGAGCATTTACCACTGCTTTGGGCAGTCTGTTCCAGTGCCTCACCACCCTCCCAGTAAAGAGCTTCTTCCTTATATCTAACCTGAACTTCCCCTATTTAAGTTTAAATCCATTGCCCCTTGTCCTACCAGAGTAAGTGACCAGTCATATGGAAAATATGATAGATTTTCATTTGACTGTTCTGAGCTTTGAAAACTGCAGTGAGATTTTTCACGTTTTGAGCAGGAAGCTTCTCTCAGTTTTCATGTTATGACTTTGCATTTTAATGGGAATATTCTGTTCTCAGTCCTTGCCAGTGTTTGCAAGAGACTCTTTGAGTGTTTCATGATTAGTTTCTGTCTTAAATCAATGAAACACCTACTGCTGTCTTAATTCTTTTCACTGTCCTCCTCCTTCCCCGCAAAAGCAGAAATTTGAAGCTATTAAGGAACAGCCATCTTGTAAGCAGAGGAAACTAAATCCTCTGACACCTTTCCCCTGCAGACTGAAATTCTCTCCATCTTTGTCTTCCCACACAAACTTCAGGTGCCTTTTTTGACGTGAACATCATCCTTTTGTGAAACTGCTTTGTGCACCTTGATGAAATTGTCACTGTTGTTTGTAATGCCAAAAGCCTCGAATGACAATAGAAAATTGAGGAAAGTTAGTTTAGAGAAAGTACGTGAGCCAACATGCCCATACACTGTTTTATTAAGACTTACTATGTGATCTCAGACTAGGGGGCATGATAGTATGTTTGTGAGTACTTCTCAATCTGTATGACAAAGTACTGCAATAGAGTTGAAAATGTTTTAAATATCTCTTTACCAGGCAACCATGGAGCATTATTACTTTAGGCACTGACAACTTCAGTATGTTGGAAGGGGAGTGGGGAAGGCGTTTAACTTCAGATAATGTGGAAGGGTGTGGGAATGGAGATGAAGTTGTAATCACTGCAACCACTTCCAATTAAAGTGTATCATCAAGCTGTGTTCCAAATGAAATAACGTGTAACAACAAAACTGGATGCTGGCTTTGAATGTCAAGTGGGAGAGGAGAGTGAGGAAGAGGAGGTTTGTCTTGCACAAAAAGAAAGAGAGGGTAATTAGTACAGAAAAATCCTGTGGATGGAGCTAGGTAACCAAGAGCTTAGGCTAAACAAGATCCTGGAAGAACATAGGGTCGTACTGTAAAATATAGAATCATAGAATAGTTAGGGTTTGAAAGGACCTTAAGATCATCTAGTTCCAACCCCCCTGCCATGGGCAGGGAC
>JANHGB010012195.1:7644-19433 GCA_026283785.1 Coracopsis vasa | reverse complement strand
GAAAGGAAAGGAAAGGAAAGGAAAGGAAAGGAAAGGAAAGGAAAGGAAAGGAAAGGAAAGGAAAGGAGAAAGGAAAGAAAAAGAAAAGAGAAAAGAAAAGAAAGAAAAGGAAAAAGAAAAAGGAAAAAGAAATTTACAACTGCAAACAGAATTCAATTTTAAAGACAAAGCAGTGATGTGAAAAAAGGGTGATTCACCCAAAATCCCATGAGAGCTGTAGAACAGAGCCAAAAAAATGCATCTGTGACATCTAAGCTCCAGTTAGGAACAAAGCCACATAACCACAGCCTTACCTCTTTTAAGACTTGCCTTAATGCCTGCCTTTTGCTTTCGACCATCCCTATAAAGGGTTTTGCAACATTCTGTTGGAAGGAGGTATGTAAAGATACACTGTGATATAGTATATAGTTGACACATAAACTACTCTTCTTTTGATCTTTCCAAGCTGAAATTGCACTGGTTTGGTTTTGGTTTTGGTTTTTGTTTTGGTTTTTATACCTCAGCTGCAGACCAGATTCATTGTTTTTGGAAGGAGGAGACATTAACAATCTTGAGAGTTTCATTTCTTAGATAAACAGAGAGGCATCAGTGTTGTGATATCATTTTGCCAGATGTCCCACACCACCTGAATTCCTTTCCTTGTACACTGGAGGTTTGTAATATTTAACACAGAAATCATTCTCCAATTTCATGCATTTAGTGCATCTGACATAAAAGTGCACATTTGAAAGACAAAGTTGCCAGAATTATTCTTCCCAAGAAAATACAAAAAATGCTTTAAAATCATTCGGAAACTGGAAGATGAACATGAACAGCTGCTAAATGTCCTTCAGGGCAGCCAAGATTCGTTTCAATTACCCTGCACAGTGCACTTCAGGTGCAGCGCAGCATTTTCGTGGTTTATATCTATCAAATATAAGCCTAACACAAAGTGTTATTTCCTCCCACATGTTATTGCCTCAGCATATCTAGTTGTATTTCTCTCCACCACCCTACCCCACCCCTTTTTTTTTTAGTAGTATCCTACTGCTTTAGAAGAGATGCAATATATGTCTACTTCAGCTCTCACTGTCTGAGTTAAAGTAGTACTGGCCTATACATATATTTCTGCTTTCTTGTCTCTTTAACTTCCATGGCTGACCTTTGTCTGAGTCAAACTCATACGCTGTCCAGTCTTTGAAGGCTACAAAACCTTGATTAATCACTGTAATATCCTGTCTAGCCTTTGAAACAACACCTTAGTTTAAAAACCAAGAACAAATAGTAAATATAGGTCTGCACTTCCATTAGTGCCCTGGGTTGTTTGAAGACAGCCATAGAGAGGAGGTTCCTGCTAAAAAAAGGTACAAGTGATCTAACATAGAAATGAAATATTAATAGAAAGGTGAATAACTGCTTTCTGTAATGATGACATTATCCATCTTAACACTATAATTTTTATGAGGTTTTTAATATGTTTATGAGCACATTTTCCAATGAATTAGGTGACATGATGTTAAATGGGTGAGGATTTCAAGGTTTTCCTTAAGAAGCAAGTTTTACAAAATGTTTTCTGAAAAGAAAATAATGGTCATGTCTACATGGCATTGCAAGACTGCTCCGGGCAGTAATGAGCTATTTTGGTATGGCGGCAGAGTGTCCATTTGGGTCTCTATTTCCAACCCACCAGTAAATTTCCTTCCTGAGAAGGACTGTGTGAGACTGGTCAGGATATTTTCACAGATAACTTCAGGATAACCGCAGAAATAGGTCCTGAAATACTTCTGATTCCATCAACATACATGCTTCCATTTGGCAGAGTGATGCCCAGGACGGCTGCTTTTATTACCCTGTGCCACTAACCTGCAAACTTGTCTCCTCTTCTGAGATGCTTGTGTGTACCAGAAGCACCTACCCAGAGCTCCTATGCCTTGGCTAACTGTATGATGGGAAGTGGTAAGTAACAGCTTCCCGAGTAGCTCTCAGTTGTACTCAGCTGTGGAAGGGTGTCTGTAGAATTTCAGGACAAAGCCAAGCATATATAGCACAGTCAGTCTCAGGGGCTGAATTGCAACGTGCTACCTTCAGCAAATGCTTTAAGTCGTGCTCACACACTATGTTGTCCCATATTGCAGTATTTAGCATCTGCATGTTCAGATTACTAAAACTGACTCCCAAGGTCACACTGCCAGGACCAAGCAGATATACCCACTGTAACACAAACAGGGAAGCGCAGCAAAAGATGCCAAACTTTTGCCCATTTTCACTATTGTTTTAGATGAATGGAATTTATGGGTTTGTTTTCCTCTGATTTCAAAAAGCCAGTAGCTACAGCCAGCTGGGGGACAGAACAAAAGAGACAGAATAAGAAATATATGGTAAAAAAAGTGTAGAGATGCACATTGTTCTCTGCAGGCATCACATGGAATGCCAAGTATTTGTGATCACATCATATTTTCCAATACCTTGTTTTTTTAAGAGTCTGGTTACTGTTGTTTTTATTCAGAGTGTATCAACTTTTGGATGAATTCCTTTCTGAATGAAAATTGTTTGTGAAACTTCTAAGTTGTCTACGTTCTGCTCTGCTTTAGCCTCAGTTACAAACTGATTTCATGCCATTCTGCTTCAGAGTGCATCAGATACACAAAGCTAAAATTCCTGCATATGTATGCAATGCAGGGACCTAAGTTCTCATCCAGATTCATGGCAATGTTTCATGAGCATCTATATATATGTCCACCTAAAGAGACATGGAAAGGACAAGCCCTCTCTCTTTCCCAGCTTTGGAGTGGTTTTCTTTTAAATTGGAAGTGGGGTTTACGATGTTTTTGGTTTTAGTCTAAAGGCTGAAAACTGAGACCACAAGTGTTCCTTATGTGGAATAACAGCTATTTTGTGCTAAATTTGTGAGGAGCAGAAATTGTTTAGCCAGGATTAGGAAATAATTTTAATAATACCAATGTTTTTACCCTGAAATAATGTTAAACTCTTGTGTGGTTGGTTTTAGGATACTTGAAGATTTCTGCTTGGGAGTTTTCAGGGGTAGTTTTGATGCTGCTTTCCATTCTTTTGATTTGCAAAGTCAAACTGCTTTTTTTGAAATCAGCAAGTTAAGAATGTTGTCAGTAATGTACATAAGTCATCTAATAGCCATGTTGGAGTTTGGTGTCTCTGCATTGCCAGAGCATAGAAAATCATGCCCATAGGTTGGCATGATTGCCGTAGTTCCTCTGAAACCTTGCTCTCACATGCACTTGATAGAGCCTAGTCATGCTAGGTGACTAATATCTTACTTGCTGTTTATCAGGAAACAGCTTAATTTTTAGAGCCATGAAGTACGTGCAGCTCAACTGAGTTTTGGTTGCTCAGACCTGAAGCATCAAACTTGCATACTCCAGATAGAATCAACTAGGTTGGAAAAGATCTTTAAGATCATCACATCCAGCTGTTACCCTAGGACTGCCAAGACCACCACTAAAATGGTTCCATCTGTTTTAGTATTAAAGTATTAATGATGAAATGTAGTGGCATTTTCTTCTTCCTCTGTTATGTAAATTTGATCAGAAGTTGAATTTTGTTCCTTTTTCTTTACAAAATGAAGAGTACCATTACTAAAGAGTAAAGAATATCGTTACTAAATGAAGAGCACCTTAATATTCACTATTCAAAAAATAAGCCAGATTTTGCAGGGGGGTGCTTCTGATTGATGGCCTGCTTTACTCACAGAGCCTTCTTTAAATTTTCATCCTGGATGTTTTAAAACAACAGACACAATAGTATCTTGGTTGCAATGCACAAGGACTATTGGTAGATATTCTAAATACATTTTATGATTTTATTTTAAACATACTCTGCTTTTGCACAGTGAGATTCCAGGTAGGAAAGTTTGCCATGTTACCTAATCCCTGTTACCATCATACTGAGAAGGCCGCCATTATGACTATAAGAGGGGTCAGTACAGAACAATGTGTCATTTTCACACACCCATTACTTAAAATGCCTTTTTTGCCTCATTTATTTCCAGGAATCATTCTTTCACTTGCCTTCTTTCTGCTTTCCAGGTGTGGATGTGTGGAGGTGGCATGTTTGATGTTCCATGCTCTCGAGTTGGGCATATCTACAGGAAGTATGTCCCATATAAAGTCCCTTCTGGAACCAGCCTAGCACGGGTAAGTAATTTGGTCTTGCTGTTTTTTGTATTCATTCACCATCAGTCTCCTCATTCCCCATGAACTAGTTTCCAGTAAACCATTACAATGTAAAATTGAATGGGTTTCTATATTTCTGAAATGAGATGTGTAATTGCTGAAGTTATGCTGCCTTCCAGAGATAAAATTGCCAAAAATAAAATGGAAGCTTAAAAATACAGGGCTGGATATCTCAGCATAGAAGCAGTTTTCATGCTGGTTCAGAGAACCTAGGAATAACCTGAGGCTTATAGCTCTCAAATTGCACAGTGTTGCCAGTCGTAGTTTTTACAAGCAGGACCAATTTGAATGCACATTTTCTATTGGTCAACAGAACAGGCAGAATATCACAGAAGAGATGTTTTCTGAGACAAAAGGACTGAGTAACAGTGATTTGAGTGATTGTCTAATTATTGTGTAAAACCTGGTTGTGGAATACAGCCAGCTTGGAGCCTTGTGAGTGAGAAATCACAAGACCTCTAGACATTTTTGAAGGACTACTGAGCACATCCATATCCATGATGTGCTCAAGAGAAAATGTTCTGCAACTTTCTGGAGATGTTAACGGGATGTCAAAAGATGAGAGACAAAGGGCACAGATGTAGCTTCCAGGCAGATACTAGTATTTATTCATGCTTGACTTTAATCTTTTCTCTTTTAAAGGTTTGAGGTGTTTTTTTATAAAATGGGATTAATATTAAAGTCTGCATATTGCCATAGGGTAATATTTTATGAATCATATTTTTTCTTAATAATGAAAATGTGGTATGAATAACTGAATAAATCTCTTGCTTTAAGGGGAAGATATTCTTGGTTTCAGCACCACAGAACAAGGTTTGCTGTAGTAACTGGAACAAAGGAAAGAGGCTGCCTGTGCTGCCTGCCTGACGTCTGGCTAGATAGACAGAAGGATTTACCTTAAAACACCAGTGCAAACAGTGTGACAACACAATACAGTAATGGGATTAGTGGTGGCATTAGAGATAGTGACAAAAACTGTGTTGACTAAATTGTGAGATTAAAATCTTCCCCCAGTATAGCTCTGTGTAATATCAGAGTTTCCCCATCCAGATTTTTGGACTGGGTGAAAGAAACTGCTTCATTTATGATATCCCTTGCAAAAATCACACACTACTTGAAATAAGAAATCTAAAACTCAGTCTCTATTTTTCTCTATTACACACAAAGTATTCCATTAGAGAATATGCTGTCTTGTGCATTATCTGCAAGAGCAAAATACAATCATTTCTATTTGGACTACTATCATCTCCTGCAGTTCAACACTTAACTAGCTTTTGTGGAGGCACTGTGAGTACTTAGAACCATCAGGTAGCCACAGCCTGCAGCCTCCCTGTAGTATTTAATTTAGCTTGATTTCAATAAATCTGTAATTAAATATTACCAAAGACCATTCCCAGCTTTAAAAATTAATTCTTTGCCCATGCACAGAGTGACTATATCTTGTGGGAAAAGATGTAGTTTTCTGGTAAAGAGGGTCTTATCCTTCCCATTCAGATAATAGATATTTTCTTATTGTTGTTGGGCTCCAAAACCTGATGCTTAGGTAAATTTCTAGCATATATTTATCACCAAAAGGAAATTATAAGGTTCCCAGCTTCTTCCCAGTACAATATTCTAAATCAAGTAATTGATGTTAGAATACAATTGCATCAAGGCTGCCAAGAGCATAAGATCTTCTGTATGTTTTAGTGTTTGAGGCTATCTCAATAACTAGCCAAGGAAGAGAGAGTTTAGTCCCTGACTCATCAAATTGTGTGTCATTTTAAAACTAAAAATGCTCTCTTTTCCTCATCCAAGCCAGAAAAGGAAAAGAAAGGACATACTAATCATAAGTGTGTCAATCTCTTTGATACAGACAGCCTGTATTCCAAATAAACTGCCCTAAATAGAGCTGTTAGCCAAAATAATACTATGGGAGTAGACAGAAGAGTGGGCTGGATATTTCAGCTATCTTTGCATTATCCTTCAAATATTATATTACATCCTGAAAGATTATAGTCTAGCCCTTATGAGTATTTTATCTAAAACTTCCCTCCTGTTCAAGACTATAATGAATAACACACTGAAGAATATCTGGAAGTATTATTCCTGCTGCCAAAAGCAATACTTTTCACTACTATGTAGTTTCCACAAAGGTTTTTACTAAATCCTTTTCCATCTTCTGTATGTAAAGGAGGATGCTGGAGATGCAGTTCATAAAGGAATGAGCCCTATGAAGCCCAGTTGTGACTGTATAAATGATTTCAAGGGCCCCTTCATTAACCTTGTACAGATACTGTCTTAAAGAATGACAGATTCTCCCATTCTACCCCACGACAGCAGCACGAAGGATATGGAAACTAAAGTTACAAAGAGGACAGAGCTTTTAGACAAATTCAGGCATAGCCCAAATCACGCCATCGGTTTCCTTTCAAGCTGTGTCAGCTTATGTTTGCCCTTAAAAATAATGCTTAAGGTGAGCATTTTACCTTCCCTGGGGATTTCACCTATTATTTTTTATCAGTAAGTTTCAACACAGTTTCAACCAGCTACATAACACCTGACAGATCTAAATATATTTTTTAAGAGCTGTGACCTGGCACGAGGGTCATATATGCTTTATTAGAGAGACTTGTCAAAAACTGTGTTCCGCCTTCCCATCAATAAGTAACCATCAGTGTACCACACACAGCGGTATGTATCATGACATCAATTTTCTACGTCCTTTTCATCATATTTCTTACCACCTTGTCTGTCACTCAGGACCTGCAAAGCCTGCATGTAGTTTTTGCTGACACATACCCCATTAATTGAAAAACATCTTATGAAATCCTGTCAGTAAAACTGTTTGGTGGCACAGAGCAAAAGTAAAGCAAGCTGTAAACATGCATAGTAGATTTATAAAACAGAATGTGACAACCAAATGCAGATAAAAAAGCCGAATATTGTTGTGTGGAGACATTTTAAGATGTTGCTGCTTGCCAAATGCAGCCAGTCTACAATTTACAGGTAATTGGGCACCAGGATTAATGGGCATGCAGATGTCAACACTGATTCCACATTCTGATGTGGAAGCACCACATAATTTTTCATTCATTTCAAACCTGTCAACCTCTGCACAAAACTGCAGTGACTAATAACTTTTTTTCCCTGTTTATATTAGGTAAGACATATAGAAAGCAAACCCTGAAATCTTGAAGTCTTGTGCAAGGTGTTGCCCTATTAAAAACTTCTAATTGTGTTACTGGATTATTTTAGTGGTATTCTTGACTTTTGCTTCCTTTTTAACAATTCTAGCTAAGCTGTTTTCTTTTAGCCAGTTACCTATGAAATTGGACTTTAAAATTTTAAATTAGTAGCTTTTTCTTGTAGGTGTACCTTAGGTTGTTATTTATTTTATCTAGTTTCCCACTGGGGGGATATTTGGGATATTTGTGATTCTATAAAAGCCATAAGAAATTTACCAAAGCTCACTGATCCACAGGATATGCAGAGATGAACTCAGAAATTGAAAATAAGGAAGGAGTTCTTTACTGTGAGGGTGGTGAGGCACTGGAACAGGTTGTCCAGGGAAGTGATGAATGCTCCATCGGTGGCAGCATTCAAGGGCAGGTTGGACAGAGCCTTGAGTGACATGGTCTAGGATGAGGTGTCCCTGCCCATGGCAGGAGGTTTGGAACTGGGTTATCTTAAGGCGCTTTCCAACCCAAACCATTCTATGATTCCACAGAAATCTTTTTTGTTTGCAGATATTTTACTCAGCATTTTAGTATTAACTACAGAACATTAGAGCATTAAGCCTTTCTGAAGGGAAGGGCAATCCCACTGAAGTTCAAGTCTGGATGCTAACCCAGCAGTGTGGTGCATCCTAACCTTAAGTTGAACTCCTCCCAGCACACCAGCACATGGGATCCCAGAGCGCAGTGATCCTCTGACCGAGCAGGCACAAGCACGATTGCATGTGCCTCATTACACAGTGTCACTGAATTGGAATTTGCACAAGTTTGGGTTCAGGAATTCAGCTGATAAAGTTGGGTTTAAATTCCCACCTGCACCATTTGCTCAGCCTTTTCATATCACTTCAAAAAGGATCTTCAAAGAAAATTGATGTAGCTATACCACCAGGTGCTGTAACCATATTTGCATTCTGGACAGAACTTTCTTTAATATTATGACCAGTTTGGTCTTCTTTATTTTCTTCCCAGCTGCAGATAATGTTTGGGATTTTCTTAAAGGAGCCCATGAACACTTTTTTTCAGCTTCTAGGCAAGTTAAAGAGGCAAGCAGGATCAGTTAGGTAATGGCTATGTTTTGTCGTGACTGGGGTGCAAACCAATAGATGTGTTAAGTACTGCTGACACTTTCCCAGTCACTCTGTAACACAAAAGACTGTAGCACAAAGTCAGTTGTGATTCAGCAGTCATGGTAAGCAGCTGAAACATCATCTGAGAATAAGTAAATTATTCAGGAATAAAGCAAGAATCACCTTCTTGCAACAGCACAGCTATAATGTAATAATTAAGATGATTATACAATACAGCTTTTAAGTTCACATTATTTTTCATTTAACAGATTTATAAATTCATTATTAAAATTAATTAAGCCAAATTAACCTCAAACAGAGCACTTGCCAAAGAAAATCTTTGCATTAATGCCTTCTAATACGTGAATACAAGAAAGTCAAAATAATTTTTTTAAATGTAATTTTTTATATTTTCTCCAATCTGAATAGAAGTTTTGCTTTTGAGGTAATAAATGCAACAGGACAGGCAGCTTAGCTATCCAAAGGAATACAAAGAAGATGGAGAGCTAGATGTTTCTGGACAACAACAACATCAAAGTGGTGGTATCTGCTTTACAGGATTCATTCAATAGGTTAGCACTGGAACCCAAGTTACATGGCTAAAGGAATCTATTTGGAATCAAACCCCTGAACTCTCTTCCAGGCCCAGCTGCAGAGGTTGGCTGTGGTCTATATGTGCCCCCAGGGTATGGGTCTGTAAAACAAGCACAGCAGTAGCCAACAAATCTATGATGATGCTGTTACACTGTCATTCTGCTTTTTGCAGCTCCCCTGCAGCCAGCCTGCAGAGACCCATGGCTGAAAGCTGTGGGCAGGCAGCATCCTTCCAGAGACTGTGCTAATCCCTGCCCTCCCAGCCCTGCAGGCTGGCCTCAAGTGAGCCAGAGAACAGAGATGCAGCCTTTAGTCAGTGGGCTGGGGTTTTTGCTTTATTTCACTTTTTCCCAAAGTGTACATCATTTTTTGGTTTTGGTTTTGGTTTTGTTTTTTTTTTTTTTCAGCTGTGGAGATGAAAACCTGTATAGAATGAATGAAATCCTGGCTGTTTGCAGATAGATATCAAGACCTGAACGTCACAAAGCTGTAACTGGTGTCCAGGAAATGTTATGTTGTGCTTTCACTGCAGAAATACAATGAAATGATAAATGGCTTTGTTCCAACCCTGGTGGTAGGACCTTTGCATGAAATTGAGGGTACCATTTTTCTCCATGTGAGTGCTCCAGAGTTTTGTACCCTGCTGCCTCTGTCATACTAATCTATACTTGTCGGATGGGTTCCTCCAGTCATACTTTGTTCTCCTCCTCCATGATGATTGATTGTGACATTATGCTACCCGTATTCCAGGGAAACATAAAGTATGGTTGCCTTGGCTGACTAGATCCCTATGCGCTTTTTAAATACATTTTATGTAAAATAAACTGTCTATTCTATTACTTCCAGCCAGATGAAATTCATCTGCTTCCAGAAGTATGCAGGGCACCCATTTTCAAGTAGCAGCACTGTGCTTCACAAAATAAACAATAAGAAAAATAAATTAGGAAGATTATGTAGATGAGGTGAATATAACCCCACTGGAATTTTACTAGGAAGGAAAAGAGATTAAAATATCAGTTGTTGCAGAGACTGTTGTGTTATTTTTGGCAAATAAACAGTTATATCCTCTCCGGTTTACAACTGAAATACAGTCAGGCTTCAGACGTGCTGTGGTGATTCATATTTGATTGGTATAATTGAAAGTGATTTTTGATGCTCTGGCTGATGAGAGAAATTACTGTCATAATAGAAAAGACTACACCAGCTGGTGACATCCACCTTCCTGGAGTATGTTCAGATTAAATGTTCTGACAACAGGAACTTGTTACAGGATCCAAATGTTCCTGTAATAGTTTAATATTGACAAAAGTAAAGTCTGTGGGTTGTGGTCAGGGTTAGTTTCATGTAAACAGTGAGACAGGCACAAAAGCAGGAAAAAAAAGTTATGCAGGTGAAAGACAGGTTGTGCAGGTGAAAGGTTGTGCAGGTGAAAATAAACCAATAATACAACCATTGTACCGCTTTAGTGCCACAAGATAATAAAAATCTACTTTTGAACATCCGGAAAAACTGAAAACAGGAATTACTGCTGCATCTGGAATGTCAATGGGAAAAGACACAGCTGGAGGATGAAGCTGTGTGGTCTTGCAATGCAGAACAGTCTCTCTCTTGCTGTCATTGCAAGCCAGCATACCAGCCACAGTTATGAAACGTGAAACTACCCTCTCATATTAGAGACTCATCTAGTTAAACCTTGTTTAGAGGGAATATTTATGAATCTGTCCTTTTACATGTCCCTGCCTCACTCCACTTTTCCATTCTCATGGCCAGCATCTACTTTCTTCTCACTGCATTTATTTGAGTAATATCTTGTCTCTTGAAAATGACAGATGATCTTACACACTTAAAAAGAAGGGACAGTCATTTGATCAGAGAGATGTATCTTCCCTGCTCACTGAAGAAAGTGAAAGGGACAAAATGGTCCATGAAAAATGTCCTCTTTTCAAGTGGAGAAGTCTGCATTTATCTCTCTCTCAGTCGAGTTGATTTAAAGTCTTTTATTGAGGTCCAGTGTGCTGGTTTTAGCTGGAGCAGAGTTAATTTTCTTCACAGTGGTTTGTGTGAGACTATGTTTTGTATTTGTGCTGAAAACAGTGTTGATAATAGTGGTAATTTGTTGAAAAACAAATGTTTTCATTATTGCTCAGCACTGCTTACACAGAGTCAAGGCCTTTTCTGCTTCTCACCCCACTCCACCAGTGAGGAGACTGCAGATCCGTAAGAAACTGGGAGGGGACGCAGCTGGGCCAACTGATCCTAATTGACCAGAGGATATTCCATACCATACGGTGCCATGTTCAGCAGATAAAGCTGGAGGAAGCAGGAAAGGGGGGATGTTTGGGGTGATGGCTTTTGTCTTCCCAAGTAACCATTACACATGATGGATTCCTGATCTCCTGAAGGTGACTGAACCCCTGCCTGCCTATGGGAAGCAGTGAATGAATTCCTTGGTTTGCTTTGCTTACACGCACAGCTTTTGCTTTACATGTTAAGCTGATGTTATCTCAACCCATGAGTCTTCTCACTTTTACCCTTCAGTTCTTTCCCCCATTGAACCGGGGGTGAGGTAAGGGGGAGAGGGCCACATGGTGCTTAATTGCCAGCTGTCTCGGGTTCAGCAGTAGCAGTCATTTTTCTCCTTCTTAGTACCTGGTGCAGTGCTGTGTTTTTGACTTTCAGCCTGGGAACAGCGCTGATAACACCAATGTTTTTAGTTGCTGCTCAGT
>JANHGB010012193.1:12720-28372 GCA_026283785.1 Coracopsis vasa | reverse complement strand
TACTGTGAGGGTGCTGAGGCGCTGGCACAGGGTGCCCAGAGAAGCTGTGGCTGCCCCATCCCTGGCAGTGTTCAAGGTGAGGTTGGACAGAGCCTTGGGCAACATGGTCCAGTGTGAGGCATCCCTGCCCATGGCAGGGGGTTGGAACTGGATGATCTTAAGGTCCTTTCCAGCTCAAACCATTCTATGATTCTATGATCCCCTGCAATGGCTACAGAGCACAAGCAGAGGCAGTGTGTAGGCACCTGCTCCCCTCCAGACCTTCTTCCTTTGTTCAGCTTGTTACTGACACAGACCACACACCCCAAAAAAGGGTGGCACACACATAAGGTGTTGAACCAGAGCAAGTTTATCTCAAGGCTTGTACTGACTCACAGGACATTCAGATGATCGCATGATGTTTTCAGTCTGGTACTGAAGGATGGGATATCTTAGAGAGAGCCTAGGGCTCCGTGAAGGTGAGATGCATCAACCAACTGCTTCTATGAGTAATAAATGGTCTGGGGGAAAGGCCTCAGCAATCTTTCAAGCTGTACTAGCAACGCTATCTCAGCCACCACCCCACTGTATATCAGTGTTGCTGGGAACAAGACCCCACTGTGTAGGTACAAAGCTGTAATGCAGGCCACTAAAAGAGCACACAACACGGATGTAACTTATGACCAACATAAAAGTGATTTTCATAACCTGAGAAGCCAGGTTATGTGTGCCAATTCCATTTAAAAAAATATGCTGGCCAAGAACCATTCTCTAAAGAGCTACTCTGCATACAAAGGTGTATGAGAATCCAATTGATATAGGAGATAGAGTACACCTTGCAAAGAGATCAGTGCTGTGGGTAATGATGATTGTAATGAGAGATCAGCAGGGGATGTGGGGGAATAAAGGGGTTAGGGTGAGTTGCCAGGCTGCAGTTCAAGGAAGAAGCTTTGATCTAAGACAGAAGGAGGAAAAAAATTAAGAATCCTTTAGACTACATCAGCATGGTTTATTTATCAAGCTAGAACCTATTATGACTGCACTGATTGCTTTGAAGTTCCATGGCCTATGTCAATTGTTTATTTATGATTCCATAATTGAGTTATGACAGAAGTGCCAGCTTGGGAATCAGAGTGATTCCTAAGGGACAGCCAACATGAGTATGGTTTATGTGTTAACTGTGCAGTACTTCAGTGTGTGCCGTCAGGATGCACAGGTTTCCATTCCAAACTGGGCTCCTCTTCCCTAAGGGCTGAAAGATGTTGAGTGCTTCACGACAATGACACTAATAACTTGATTGAGAGAGGAAGAGATTGCCTCTGTAAAACCAGCATCTGTCAGACCGTGCGAAATTAGGAATGCCCAATTCACCATGATAATAGGAACATATGGAGGCTGATGCTGCTGGTCAAGGGTGGGAACTGAGCTCCACCAGTGTCATGACACCAAGCAGCAGCAGTCACAAGTGAAATATTATGTATTAAAAGAAAAGTTATCTGGATTTCCCATATTCCAGCCACAGGGAAAACAAACAAAATACCCTCAAATCCACAAGACAAAAACCCCATCACATTCAACCCACAGCAATACTCACCTAAACTGAGCCCACAAGAGATCTGTGGTCTGGGCAGCTCCTACAACACATCTGAAGGCTTCTTATACTCCATCTTCTGTTTGAATATATTTCAAGTATGCTGATCTCATAGATTTTATTTCCCAACTTCTGTTCTTTTTCTCCTCAGCAATATATTTATCAAATATAACGCAATCATTAACGATCTAATGCTCTTTCCCACTTGTGGGGTAGTTTTTCACAGCACTATATATATCCACTCCTTCCCTCCTCACAGCATTAGTTAACACTGGCATTTTCAATTCCGCCTGACCTTCCTCTTCCTTCCCCCAGTTTTAATACTGCAATCTGCCTCCACTGCTTCCATGTCTTCCATTCTGTACATTGAAAATCCAACTACGGGAAACAAACACTTCACTGTGCAAAGCCATCATTATCTTCTTCTTTCTCTCTTCATCATACTCTGGAGATGCTGAATATTACCAGTAGTTCCAATTTCATATATTTTTAAACTTAATTTTGTTCTCACTCTCTCTGCAATACACACTGCGCTTCCCAGTGAAGCATCTTTTCTGTTTTAAGCATGCAACTATTTCTATGGAGTTTGAGAAGCCTACTTATTTCTATTAGAGGTTGTTATCAACAAGGTATGAAGGATTTGCAAACTCTAATGACTGTGCCCCAAAGCACTCCTGGGATGTAGAGTCAATGCATTCAGTTTCTCAGTGAGGAACTGGGGCTCAGGGAAGGAGGTACCTGATCAGTGTTTCACACACCAGAAGGACCACAGGTCTGTAATCTGACAAAAATGTTTAAAACAAAGAAACACAAAAAATAAATCACATGATCATTTTCTCTCAAGCACTTTTTGTGCACTAATGAGACATCACTTAAAATACCTGAATTCTAACTGAACCCACATCATTCACTGATTTTGACTAGTTTCAGTGAGAAGATGTTTTCTGCTCCACATGAGTCCTGTTTCCAAGGTACCACACGATCAGGGCCTTCAAAGTCACTGGGTATCACACTAGGTAGGGAAGCTGAACATGTTAAATGCAGCTCTTTTAATTGTGTCTCATTTAGTCTTCAAAGTCCACATCAGCTGCCAACTGCAATCTCTTCTGGGATTTGAAGTACTTATATCCTAACTTCAAAAATATCTCTGCCACAATCCCTTATTGTCAAATGTTGCTCACCAGCAATATATGCCAGTAACCTGGCCCTCCCTTCTCTTCTCCTTCAGGTGACATAGCTTGACACCATGCTTGGTTTTAACTATGCTCACTAAAGTCTTCTGTAGTACATTTTAAAGTATTTCATATTCTTATAGTTAATTTTTTCCATATACCTTTCATTACCATACAACATTTCAGTACATTGACACTTCCTGAATTCATCCTTCATTAAAAAATAACTCCATCTTCAGTCTGTCTTTCTGTACAAGAGAAAGCTGCCAGAATTTAAGAGCCTTTTCTCCTCTCAGTCTATTTAAGACTATAGTTGATGAGCACTGGCATGTCCAAACCCAGCATAATGCTTAGAGCTCGAGACATTCTAACATTCTAGAGTATAGCCCTGAGTCACACACCCCTGGTCATCCTAGACCTCATGTTTTCTGTGCTAACGGCTGGGTCTCCAGTATTCATCACCTCTTTTCTTAATTTATCTTTAGTGCTAGAAACATGTCTGAGAAATCTGCCTTTTCCTTAACCATCTGGATGACATATGAAAACAGGCTGTGAAAGTTGGGGCTCTTCAGCCTGGAGAAGAGAAGGCTGCGTGGAGACCTCAGTGCAGCCTTCCAATATCTGAAGGGGGCCTACAAGGATACTGGGGAAGGACTCTTCACCAGGGACTGTAGCAACAGGACAAGGGGTGATGGGTTTAAAAAAGGGCAGTTCAGGTTGGATATAAGGAAGAAGTTCTTTACTGTGAGGGTGGTGAGGCACTGGGACGGGTTGCCCAAAGAAGTGGTGAATGCTTCATCCCTGGCACTGTTCAAGGCCAGGTTGGACAGAGCCCTGGGTGACATGGTCTGGTGTGAGTTGTCCCTGCCCACGGCAGGGGGTTGGAACTGGATGATCTTAAGGTCCTTTCCAACCTAAACCTTTCTGTGATTCTATGATACACCATTGTTTATTTCCATAAGTAATCAAGGGAAGTCCTACCCAACCATTTCTCCCTTTTCTAGACTGAGCAGTGGCTCTGTGCCGCATCTGAACACTGAGAAAGCAATTGGATCCTCCGTTTGTGATAGAGCACTCCAAAATGGCTCTGCTCTCTGGGGCAGTCTTGCAGAGTAGAAATGGTGATGAACTAGAATTCAATTATGTAATGAGGAATTGCTTTAATTAGCCAGCTAATTGCCTCAACTGCAAGAAGTAAAATCACTCATTTTTACAAAGCACAATATATTTTTCCTAAGGCCTCACAGGACTCAGCTCTGCATCTCGCTTCCCCTTCTAAACCCTGACTAAACCCTAAAATGATCCAAGTGTGCTGGCATGCTACTGGAAGATCACACATTTAATTACTGGTTCAGAGTAAGATGTGGGCCGAGGTGCAGAGAGCTGCACTAGGGTAACTTTCCTCTGGTGGAAAGAAGTCAAAATTTGAGACAGGATTTGCAAATTAATTGAGCTGCCTTAACACTGACATCTCCTTAGTTTTGTCCAAAATGTCCCAGCTCAGAAGGACAGGGACTTTTCAACACAAGTGAGATCTAAGATCCACGCAAACGATCAACAGATCTGCTCAAATGTGAAAGAAGGGGTAGAGAGTAAGGTAGAGACCTTACCAGATCTCCCAAAGACACAGTTCAGGGCCAGTAAAGCAAAGATGTAGTTCCAGACATCTCAAAGATGAGCAGGGGAGGCAATCAAGGCCACTTCTGCTGCACTGAACCCAGTCTGGGATTAAGATACAGCCAGTCAAGACCCAGGATTGATGGCAGAATTCAGCCAAAGCAAGCCAGCTTCAGTTTACTGCAAGTTTGGATTTGGCAACCCATTTAATGGGGATGTATAATTGTACTCTGAAACAGAAAAGTAAAAAAGAGAGTACAACTTGTAAATCAAGCAGTGTATTAGCATAAGGGAATTCCCTGATCTGGAACAGGAGATATTGTGAGTTCAATTAGTCACCAGACTTCACACACAAATAACAACCAAGCAGAAATAAAGGCAAAGACTGGAATGAACCATCAATCTCTCTGTCCCAGGACCCTGCACTCTGGTTATCCCCTGGGGAGCTACAAGGTCTCATGAAGAATACATCTCATTGCACTGAACCACTGGGATTTCCCAAGATCTCCCACCTTCTTTATCCTCCTAACCTGTTCCATAAAGCTTCTGTGACAAGGTTCCCTGCCTGGTGCGCCACAACATACAGCAGTGCCTGGATGTCTTAGCCATGGTGAATCTTCACAGAACAAACCTCTGTCCTTGAGGGACAGTCTGCCTTAAAGATCATCTTCCCCTTCACTCAAGAGAACTGCAGACAAGCCTTCAAGCAGGGTTCTCCAGCAGCAGCCACCAGTAATACTCTGTCAATGCTCTTGCTGTGCTTGTGACCTTCCATCTAGGAGGTGACCTTGGGTCTCCTGCAATTCACTCGCTTACCTTCCTCTCCAGTCTTGCAGCAGGTCATCACCAGGAGGCAAATAAATATCATAAATTAACCGTGCAAAAGGCAGGTTGGTGACTTCTATGACATTTTAAACATCTGTTTAATAGCAAGGAACAGAAACCTGGCTGAATGCAAAGCAGCAAGACAAGTTTCCTGGGTGGAGTGCAGAATCTGACAGCACTTTTAGAAAGCCAGAGAGAACATGTTACCTTGGTGAAAGGGGAGGTAAAGAGAATCAGTGGCGTGGTATCTTCACTGGAGTTCACAAAGGATTTGAACAGGAATTGCAAATGTTACTTAAAATAAACTCTTGTAGGAAACCTTAGGCATAATCAACAGGGAACATCTGTGCGTTTGATTAGGGCTGACATCTTAAACTAAAGCCAAACATTCTGGAATAACACTAAAATCAGCAGCAGTGTAGCTAGTAAGTCCCTGCTTTTGATGCAGATGTGCCAGGAATGATTTTGGCCCAGTGTTCTGCACCTAAAGCAAGAATACGTATCACTAGGATTATGCCTTTCAGGATTGGAGCAGGGGCAGCCACTCGTGCTGGAGCCTGCAAAGAACACAATACACTTCTATGAGTGTTTCGGCAAATGGCTTCCCAAAAAGGGCAAGAATCCCAGGTGGGATCACAGATCAGATGAAATTCAACTGCAGCAGAAGTTTGCACAGAAAACAGGGACACAAGCAGGGAAGTTTGAGAGCCACTTTTGTACACTTCCCACTGGAAAAACAAACATCATAGCTCAACTGAAAAAGCAAAATCTATCAGCTTTAGAAACACAGTCGAGTGCAAAAAGCCTGGAGAACTGGCTTCCCAACAAAGCATTGGCTTTTAAACGAACCAGCCAGCTCAGGGAAGCACATGTTGGAATGGAGGGCACACCAAGCCAGATAATTATAAAACCAGCACAGAGAGAGGAAATGGACCCTAGATACAGAAGGGGCCAGAACCTGCCCTATTCCCTCTCTTACACTGCTGTCTGAGGGTCCCTAATATCTGGCTGGCACCAAAGAAGAACCTTCCTCCTGGGACACTGTCACCAAATGCCCACAATATATTGTCTAGCACTAAACCAAGTAAAACAGGCTTAATTACAAATTACTCTTACAATATGTGGCAGATCTTAGGTATTTTTCCTTTTTGCCTGATGACCTTCCTTTGTTAGACACCAAGAATGCAGAATTGTTGTGACAGAATTACACTCATTACAGGCTTCCTTCAATTGAGAATATACTGTCAGGACCAATTCTGCACCATCTCAGTCCTTAAACCTTGCTAAAACACAAGCTGTTCAGAGTTGTTATCATCACTGAAGATGATGATAACTCCGTGCTGCTGGTATGAAGAAATTAATATGTAAAACACAAAGTTTCTGAATTAAAAGTGATCTTAAACCAGATACTCAAGGATGGACTGTGGCAGGCTTTAAAAACAGTAGTGACACTGCCACAGAAGAGTTAGAGACTGGAATAAATGTCATGTGTGAGGTGGTTGCACAGAAATTTAAAATAAGCAAAATCAAATAACCCATGAGAAATCTAGCCTGAAACTCTGCCCTGAATTTGGTCAGAAAGCTTGCTTTGTCTAACTCACTCAAATCAGGAGTTAGGCATTCAGTGCAACGCTAAAAGATATGAAGGTTTAGAGGATAAAAATGACAGAGCATGCAGGGTAATATACAGAAAGCGCTGTGCCAAAAGGCAAAAGGTGCGATGCTCTATAGACTAAATAAAATCAAGCACAGGATCTCTGCAAGAGAAGGGTGTTTCTAAGAACCCCTGCAATAACCTGCGAGACCAAAGATTGCAAAACAATCGGGATTCTCTGTGTGACCAGCAAGGGATCAACAAAACCATTGCCATTTAGCAGAAGTAATAAAGAATGGAAAAATTATCGTAAGACTCTCAAACCTGGACAGATTTCGTCAGTAATAAGTGTATGCACGTATCAAACCAAGCCATAACCTAAATAAAACAGCACTGGCACTTCTGTGAGAGAAAACCTACTAGATGATATGAACCCAAGTTGATTAATAGCTCTGTGCTACGGCCAACACATGAAGCAGGCTAGTCCTCACCACGCTACTTAATAAAGTAGAAGTCCATCAGTTATGGGACAAGCCACAGTGTTTGAATATGCATGGTCAAAGGCCTCCATCCTCCCCTGGTGTCACCTTATATCCCATTTTGGATCGAGCACACAATCTCTTCCCATGTATACGAATTCAGTGTGTTTGTTCATAGGCACCCACGACACACTGGAGCAGCTCCCCCAACAGACCCCAGGGGCTCCGTCATTCATCCCACCCTGGGTGCTAGGGCATGAACAGGCAGCAGCAGAGGAGCTGAGTGGTGAGGAAGAAGAATTAATGTGTCCAGTTTCCAATGAGCATTTCTAAAGGAGCAAAGATGCTGGATGCGCAGACAGTGCTTTACACTTCACAGCAAAGCCCTCAGCTGGGAAAGGAGAGCTGACAGACAGCATTGTATGTACTGCAAGGGGCCACATTCATAGAAACAAGGAAAGAGAAGCAAGCGACCCCTCCAGAGCCAGCAGAGCCGTCTGTTCATTTCCCTGTTTGTTTGCTCTTTCAGACTTAAACGCTTGAGCAGATTTACACAAGTAAGTGCACTCAAGAAGTGGGCAAACTGAATATGAACACTAGGCCAACTGGCTGCAATGTCCAAGGAACAGAAAGTAGTATTAATCCTCTGAATTGGATACCAAAGCACCGCCTGTGCCCCATGGAGCTTCCCAGTGGGGCCCCCTCCCCATCCTTCTGCAGAGCTGCCCAGCAGGGAGGCTGTAGGGCAGAGCAGCCAGGCGGGCTGCCTAGCTAAAACACACACAAGAACTGGGCACTGTCCATCCCCCTCATCCCAGCTGCCCTTCCATATGCAAGGGATAGACAACTGTCAGTAGGAGCCTAAGGCAGTACAGTAAGTGGAGAAGGAAAAGGAGACACTCGGAAGTTATTTGCACTTGGAAGTTTACCAAAGGACCTCTCCCAAAATGCATATTCCAGAAGAATTACTGCAATGGATTTCTTTAAAACATGACCTGCTCCTTAGCTGGCCAAACTCTGGCCTACCTGGAAAACTTGCCTCTTCTGGAGCCAGCAAACAACAGCTTTCCCTCCAAGCACACTGTTTCTTAGGGTTACTTAAGGTACCCTGATGCTATAGCAGATCTGATGCCATTTGAAATGCCAACAGCACAATTTTAGACTTCTAAACCATCAACTGCTTTGCAATGGGAACACTGCCTTCACGGGTATTTGTGCATGTGCACACAAAAGAAGCCTAAGAGTCCAGAAATGAAAATGAGATTTCAAAAATGCTGAAATGGTGCAGCTTGCATGTCCTCCCCTGTCTGTCA
The DNA here is from genome assembly GCA_026283785.1 of Coracopsis vasa. Taxonomy (NCBI): domain Eukaryota; kingdom Metazoa; phylum Chordata; class Aves; order Psittaciformes; family Psittacidae; genus Coracopsis; species Coracopsis vasa. The sequence goes on along the minus strand of JANHGB010012193.1, from coordinate 19,802 downwards.
AATCCAGTTTCTTACGAATATATTTATACAATGCCTAGACAACTGCTCATCAAACCCAGCGCATGTTTTCCCAATTTTTGACAGTTAGGAGAGCATATATTTGTTCGAGTTTATTTTTATAGTGTTCAACACTATATACTGAAGACTGTAGTATGGAAACCAACAGCATTTTCTTCCACCCAGCTGTAACTTTTACCCTGCCTCAAGCCCGCATAAGAGGATGGAGAAAGAGATACCTATTCACATCTTCACATCCTTCTGCTTGCTTCATGCCATTTTCATGCCAACAGAGAGAACAGAACTTCTCCTGTCCAAACAGAGAATACTAGTGAAAGACAAGCTGTTCTCTGAAAATGAACCATCTACAGCTTTCTCTTAGACCAATGAAGTTACATGACAGATCCTCATCACTGACAGTGACAGAAGCAGTTGCTTGAATTATTAATTCATGTAAAACTCAACTGAACTTGAAGATAAAGCACTCATACCTGTTACTCACTTCTAACCACCAGCATCTTCCAGATCTGTCAGTGGCAGCGGAGAGTTTGCCCATTTTGTTGTTCCTGGCAAGGATGCAGTAACCTTACCCATGACTGCACATGACTGCTTACAAGTGCTGATTTCAAGGGATGGCAGGGTCCACCCCTATCTTGTCCTTCTCATTTTCAGCTCTCTGTGCCAGCAATCAGACTTCCCCAAAGTGTAACAGATATGACTGTATCCTCTACCTTTGCTCACTACAATCTGCAAATTCTCATAACTCTCCGTGCTTTCATCGCTCCAGGCATAATCTTGAAATATTTGTGCTGCCATAAATAGCCCACACTGCATTATCTGGATGATATATTTAAAACTAAAACAGTTATGTTGCAGTGCCAGCACACAAAAGAGTTGTACGATCATAGTTCTACTCTCTTATGTGTCCAACACATTCACCAGAGGGCAGGAGAGTTCTATGGGGCAGATCAATACACATCATATCATCAAAGAATGTAATTCCAGAATAACAGAACATGTAACTGCAAGCAGTATTCACAAGCACACAGATATTCTTGCATATGGCTTTGTTCTGTTACCAGTAACATAGGCCAGTGTTTTAGAAACATCCTGCTAGTCTTATAAAACAACCCACCAAAAGGAAAATACAATTTTTATCTCAACAAAACCTGAAAAGAATTTTTATACTTGGACTTTACTTGGTCTGCAGGCTTTCTTCCTGTTAAGAGTTCCAATGCCTGCCACAAACAGAGGAAAAGGACATTAGCATCCTTCCCACAAACCATGGGAATCCTTTAAATTGAGTTGAAAAGCATTAGGCATTCAGAACAGAGGAACTACTGCTGGGTTTCCCTACAGCAGACTTGTAATGTTCTGCAGCCTTTTTGTGCAGCTGCCATGAGAGATTCTCCTTCTCTGCCCTCACATTCAGTGCCAGACAGCTTTCTGTAGGCCACAGTTTGAGCCATGCTACACCAGGCAATCCAAAATCATCAGGTGTTTCACACTGTCACCACTTCTGCCTTCACCTATCTGGATTTTGCTTCCAGCAAATCTCAAGGCTGGGCTGTGATCTGACAGTAAATAATAACTTGGTTCTGGAAATGGAACAACAAACAGCTTCCTTCTGGCTTTTAATAGCTATTCCAAGTTTTATTTTCAAGTTTTGGTTAAGAGCTGTAGCAAACACAGTACCACAAATGCAATTTTTCTATTCTTAAGGTACTTCCTAAGAAGATGGAACATCAGGACACATAACTTAAGCTACAGAGCCTATAACGCTCTGCCCATCCCTTCCTCTCCAGTGTGAAACTCTCTCTGCCCTTTCCCCAGCTCCTGTCTTGCTGTGTCTGTCCCCTCAGATTTCCTTCTGGTTGCTAAGACAGTCTCCTGACACAGCTAACATCCATTCACTCCATCTGTCACCAATGTGATGGACTCCACGAACTAAAGCCAAAGTGCCCTCTTAAGTTCTCACCGAGCTGCACTTTATGTCGTCTCATGCTGCTGTTCAAAACCATCATTATCCCATCCCAGTCAACTAGGCTCAGCCAGAACAGTCAAACCGCAGGCTGTGTTTTAGGGATGGATGCCCAGAAAGCTGCTGCTATCTCCTGAAGCAGGAGCTGGTGAATGAGGACATGAAATTCCCTTGTATTTCTCATGGCTCTGATTATCATGACAGATGTATTTTTCCCTCCTTGAAAGGCAACAGAGTACGACAGCCAAGGGAAAGAACACCTAATAGAGACCAGCAATCCTGCAAACAGTCTGTAAGTACAATCTGCAACACAAACTATAAAACTCTGCCCCTCCTAAAGCAGTACTGTAGTGGAGTAATACCAACTTATCCCAACATGGGCTGAAGATGTGGGACTGTCTTACAGCCTGAGAGTTCATAATGTGGACACCCACGTTTCTGTGCAGCTGTAAGCACACAGCTGCTTCCACTCCTTGCAGGAGCAAAGCTTTCATGCCCTTCAGCCAGGTACATTTAAACCAGCAGGGTTTGAAACTCCATGGCTTATTTTTCCTCACCAAACACAAACTGTTAACTATGGTCTCAGCAATACACATCACATCACTCAACTGAATTCAACATATTTCAGAGGAGCACAGGATATACAATGTCAGTAGGAAGATCCAGCCACAGAAGGCATGATTAAAAAATAAAGGGGAAGAAAGTAATTAAAAATAATGGGGCACTTTCAATAATTCTTTTGAAGCCAAATTCAGTAGTTACTGGCATGTTTTGAAGCACTCACTTATAAAAGGCAATGAGATCCCAAAGCAAAGGACACTGCTTCCAAGACCTATCCAGCCCTTAAATTCCTACAGCAAAATGAAATGAGTAGGTATATTGTCTGTCAAAGAGGGGGAAGCCTGAAACTGAAAAGTCATTCTTCTGAATATGCATAATTATTTGAGAAGCAGTAGAAAATCTAGTAAGATCCCAGGCTCTTACTAAAAGCTATTAATTTTTCTAGCCATTTCCTCGTTATTAAAAGCTTTTCAGAACAGGAAAATGTTCTGCAGTGACCACAAAGAGCAATGCATCATACTGTATATGTTCCTGGAACTTAAGCAAAAGGTCTTCTGCCTAATGGACAGCCAGGAAACAATCTAGCTGCTGAAAGTTATCGTTTTGGTTAACAGTAATAAGCATCACACAGAAAAGACAGACCATAGGACACACAGTGCATTGGGGTCCAAGAGAGTACTCTCTTCCCTGAGTCTTGGGTATTAGAGATTCCATACAAGTTATTTTTCCAGCTGTGCTAGTTGTTTGCCAGGTACAGGCTGGGAGACACCTTCACCCTCTCATCATCCAGGCTGGGCTTATTCTGAAAACATCAGTAATGTACTTCACTGAAAAGAAAACCTAAAACCTGTTTGGGGATCTCAGGGTTCACTGAAGATCCCTGCAGTGCCCCATTCACACAGCATTCCACTTGGAAGCTATAAACTCAGTCTGCTATGTAAATAAGCAACATCATTGTATGACTGTGCTGTAGAATTCAGGTATTTTTACAAACAAATGAAACAAAAAACCCAATGCAACAACAAAAAGCCAACTTTAAACACACGCCTACAGGTAAAAGAGCCTAACCTGTCTGACCTGAGAAAGCTGCTGGAAAAAATCCCTCACCCTACACCTTGCTTTTACTATTGCTAGAAAGACAAAAGAACACAACAAACTAAGATGAACAGACTGGTGTGTCTTTTAAAACATCATGACCCATATCAGAAAAGGCTCATGATTCTTCACATCCCACTCTCTTACAACAATGATATACCCCCACAGGCTTCCTCTCCTTTTCAGGAATTACCAAAATTGTGGGTTTGCTTTTTTAAGGCTCTGATGTTCTATGGATCAGTTGTAAAAGCCTCAGTTTCACCTTCAAATAAGAAGTCAATCACAGTTTGAGCCCAGAAAGGCATAAAGCAATGGGGGGCTATATAATTTAGAGCCATCTGTTCCCACACCCTCTTCCTTTTGCTCATAACCAGGCAGAAGCCACCCCCAACCCCTCAACCTTATTTTCCCTTGGTTTTTCCAACCCTTTCCAGCTCACCTGGCTTCATAGCTTCCCAGGCTCCACCATGAACTTTCTATGCCTGTGGGCCTTTGTCCTCTCTTTCCACCCTCTCCCACTGATCTATTTTATTAAACACACCTGCCTGCCCCTTCATCCAACTGTTATTGCCATGTGTGTTCACACAAATACCCAGGCACACATGCTGCTAGTTAGTGCTAACTATATTAAGCCACTACCCATAGATGCACTGATGAGCAGAGAAGAAAATAACATTGTCTAGCTGGGATAAGACTTGCTAACCAAGGACTTTGAAAGCAATGCATCAACACTGCGTTGACAAGACACCCCTGGGAATCTGGGTCACCCTGTCACTGCGTGCTGAAAGTAGAGCCTCTAACGAGACGGGAAAAGCAAAATGGGATTCAGCTCCTCACCACCACCAGAGCTGAAGGCAGCTCAAAATGAAGCAAGAGGCATAAATTATAAAGGCAACTGCACAGCTACGCATCCGCAGAGGAAGTTTTTCTTTCCTAGATGTTTTCTAATGAAAGTAAGTTCTCTCTGCATGATGCATTGACAGCTTTTGCCCTCAGGTAAAGAAATCAGCATGACACAGAACCCAGTAAGACACTTGTTCAGAGATTTTGCAGACCCTCCAGTCTTCTCTTTACTGCAAAGTGTATAATACAAAAGGATTTCTCACCAACGTGTATTTGCTTTTACTTCCCATTATTTTAAAACACACCCCCCTCCATGGCCTTAACGTTGGGCAACGTTTTCTTTACTGTCAACAACTGTTCAGAATCCCACATTAGTAATGTTGAGAGCATTAGTGTACCCGCTCCCTCTTAATATTTTAAGCACTAGAACAAGATTAAGTAATATAATACAAACAACAGCATGCATCCAAATTCCCAGTTCTGTTGCAGAAGCTGATGGAGCTGCCACAGTCTTAAAAACTGGGAAAATCTGCAAAATGCACATAATGATAAAACATTCATTTGTCTTTCTTGTCACAGTTCCTTTTAAAGAGAATTCAGTGATTAATGTGCTGATGCCATTTTCTTTATAACCATTCTTAGGAACATCACAATCATGAAGATCACAATAGAGATGTACAGCCAGTAGAAAACACAAGCTAAATGAACACAGAACTAGGAAAAGCACATGTTCAAAATCACTCTGAAAACAAACTGATTAGATAATTAGTATATGTGCACATGTGTATGCATCTATATATGGATAGTCTTCTTCCTTATAAAGGGAAAACAGAATTTGATATCAGTATTTGAAGTATGTGATACCCGATTTTATTTAAACAGTGGAACACACAAAGTTAAGCTTAAATAGGAATTTAATCCACACCATAAATACAATAAAAAATCTGAAGTAAAGGTGAGATGGTTGGGATACTTTTTCCTTGCAAAACAAGATAGTTAATAGATGACATGTTTCATTGTAAAATTTGGACGGATTTGGTTTCCCATGAGCTAGATTGAGTGTGCACATAAAGCTGGGCTACCTATCCATGACGGATTTCAAAGCTCTACTTGGAAGAATGTGAAATTTCCAGTAGTTCCACAGCACTGATCAGCACTGCCATGGTGTGAGGCCTGAGAGACATCAAGTGGTTATCCGCTCTGCCCTCAGTGCACAGAAACGATTTCATTTGGAACCCAAGTCCTTTCTGATAGCTTTCACTGCAGCAGGCCATGGCAGAAGCATGGCAATAGATAACTGCATACCCAGATGGGAATCATCTGCCTGTAAATGATGAATCACAACTCCACAGGGGTGGAGAAGTGAAGTTTAAAATGGGTATCTATAAAATGCCTCAACATGCTTGGCTCAATTACATTAACTGCATAGAGCACTACGAGGTAACACCCTAGCTCTGTTTTGCCTACATTCACATTACTTACCTGTCATTTAGTGTTTAATCCTCATTAATATTGTCTAACAAAAGAGGTTTTGAAAACTTTCAATTTATTGTCAGCAGGCTATCAATTTGATACATTGCTTATGATAAAAGTGCCATCATACCTGGAATTTATTCTATATCTTGTTCATTTCTTTCTATTACCAGCAGTAAAGACATTTGCACATTTTTGAATGTACAAGAGATCTTGCCTGTGTACATCTTACTTGTCTGTAAACTCCCATGTTAAAGTGTGAATACAGCTGAGGGACACTTGCCAGTCAAATCAGATGCTCAATTCCAATACCAGGGAATGGAGCACAAATACAGGATTTGCTTTAATGTATTCACAGTGCAGCCCCAACTACTTCCGAGACTTTTCAGTACAAATTGCAGCAGCAACTGGCTTAGAAATCAAGTTTCTGTTGGGAAGCTAGTGTACAGCAAGGAACTTTGGAGGCAAAAATCCATCCACCTTAACACAATGTTCTGCACTAAAAGAAATATCTAGATAGATACGTAAATGACTTTTTATAGTGACAGTTTCCTATGCCAAACTTCACAGATTAAACTAAAGGAAGTCACAGAAAACAAGTATTACATCTCAAAACCGCTCATGTCCAAGCACAGCTCAATAATTTTGAGGCTGATGTGTATTACGGCAATGGCTGTGGAGTCTGCCCAGGAGCAGGGGATAAGCTGGGGAAGGGAAGAAGACAACCACGTACACTAGAGATGTGCAAGGATGACATTAGATACCAATCACTATGGTGACTTCTGGCCAGTAGACTGACTTTTCTAGATGGCACAGAGCAGCTCTCACCTAAAGGGATGATGCCAGGAGCCAGCCAGGCTCTGGTGCTACCTGAGGGTCATAACATAAAGGCAAACTCTCCCTTTCCAGAGCCTGAACAGAAGTGCTGTAAGTCAAATCCAATTTCTGCGCCCTGCACTGGGAGCACTGGGTGGAATATACCAAGAGGTTAGAATTCAAAACCAAATCCTATGTATTTGTATCTGGGGCTTGGAGCAACCTGGTCTACTGGAAGGCATCCCTGCCTGTGACAGGGGGTTGGAAGTGGATGAGCTTTAAGGTCCCTTCCAACCCAAACCATCCTGTGATTCTA
>JANHGB010012193.1:2608-12620 GCA_026283785.1 Coracopsis vasa | reverse complement strand
CTGTGGCAGGGGGTTGGAAGTGGATGAGCTTTAAGGTCCCTTCCAACCCAAACCATCCTGTGATTCTATGATCAATGACCTATGGCAGCCTGAGCCCAACTGGTTTAAAACTGACCTTTCTAGAATAAAGGATTGTTATCCTTTCCAGACAAGATTATTTGCCTCAGAATCTACGGCACATACCTTAGTTTATAACTAAGGGTAACAATTGTTACGTTTATCATTCTATGCTTTCTCTTCAAACTGGTAACTATGATACAAAATCTTGTACTATACTAATACTACTGTTGGTGAGGGGTAGGAAACAGACTGGAGGGGTTGTTCCTGTGGACAGCACTAAACACTAGCTGGGATTAACCCTTTTCACAGCTCCTGGATGGGAACCTTTGCTTTGTCTCCAAGCACAACTTACCACAAGCTTTATCTTACAAAGCACAGCAGTCAGCGCCCAGCTGATGCTTTATGTAAAACCATTACCATTAACATTTAAAAGCTGTACTGACAATGTGAGCTAAGCCATAAGAAAAAAAGAAAACCCTTTGATTCTAGCAAAATAACTTGCAATAGGAAAAACACTTGATTCACAAGTGCTATAGCTGGAGAGGGAAAGAGTCAAGAACTAATGTACCATAGTAATTGGATTGAAAGATTCTAGGTTGGTGGAATTTAGTGGCTGTATTAAAAAGCCATCTCCTCTTCAAGGCAAGGAGCCAACACAATGAAGAAAAGACAGGAAACAAGTTAGGGAGTGCCATCCAAGGTTAAAAGAAGACCTTGTTATCTTTAAAATAGAAGGACAGCCTATTTCCATGAACCCGAGTTTGTCTTTTGCAGTCTAAGGCTGTTTTTTATTACCAAAATCAGCAACTGGAAAATACATTTACCAGAGCATTATTCCCTTCATTATAATAATAAAAGGGTCAATTAAAATTCAGTTAAGTGGTAAATCTGTTGTGTAGTGGACTTGGAAAGAGAATTTCGGTTATTTCAATCAAAACTAAGTAATACTGGGCAGAGCACTGCTTACCTTCCAAAATGCTGGATCTCTACTGCTTTAAGAAAGTTAAATCCCTTTTTACATCCTTGTTCCTTCCCCTAGAATGACCAAGCAATTCTGAAACATTTCTCAGTTCAACACTGGCACAAGTTTCCAGGAAGAACTGATTTTCCAGAAGAATTAAGTAGAACTTAAAAATGCAATTTCATGCTTACAGCAGGAAATGACCCAACTCGTCTCTGATTACCAAAAAAGAAGAAATAAGGTAGATTTAATGAATTGGTGTACACATTATGCTTATTAAATGGGAATCAATAGCTCTAAGAATCTATTGCATGGCAAAAATAGCAGTGAGGGCCTAATTTTTGCACAAATCCATCACGTTGTAACACGCTAGTCATTCCTGCAGTGTACAAACAAGTCCTGAATTCACACTACCTCTGAGCTGTATTTGGAGCTGACAGTACACTGACAAGCTATGTACACTCAACTGTCTAAAAGAAATCAAGGGGAAATTTTGTGCATTACTTACAAGGACTTGTCCCATTAGCTGCTCCAACACAACTATACGACTTCAATAGCCAGGGTCTCTCTACAAGTTTTTCAGTATACTTTTCCTCTCTTTCTACTAAAAAAAGAATGAAAGAATAAGCTTTGCAGAGCTAGAGAAGGCTAGATCACATCTTGGCTCCTTACAAGGCCGAATAATGACCAAGCAAGTATAAAGAACAGTGACAGAAATAACTTCTCTTGATCACTCAGACTACAAGGTTAATAACACACGTATTTCACATCTTACCAGCAAAGAGTTGCTTTACAATTCTTACCAGAAAGTCTGTAATACCATTTACACTCCAGACTTCCCTAGTAGGAAGTAATATTTCCTTTCTTTCACCACTTCTCTTTCTTCTGTCTCAACACTAAAACTGCTCATTGGCCAAAACCCAAGAGCTCAATACTGCCAGTTTCAGGAGGACTTAAAATACACACACAAAACCCTCTCAACCCAGGCCTGCATTTTGCAACACGGGTCCACTTTTAATTAAAAGCAGAAGCTCAGATTAATGCACCCAACCATTAAGCAGTGTAACGAGTTTTCTTAGTGCCACTTTAATAGCCTGCTTTTTTAAGCAGCTTTTAATTCTGCATTCAGCTTTGAGACACCAGCATTGACTGATCTCAGCACGACAGGGAAAAGTATCAGTAGGTCTCCGCTCCAGCATTACTAACAAACATGGCTGAAGCAAGTTATTTGCCTGGATTATGAGGCTAACAAACATCCCCCAAACTAATGATCAACTTGCATTAGTTTTATTCTTCACTCTTGCTGGTAAGCAACCACCAAAGCTTTCTTCTAAAAACTCCGCTTCAGCCACAGCAGGGATGACTAATTAGAAGCACTCTTTCTGGGCTAGAAAGAAAGAGTTTGTCTAAGCTTATGGAAATGTGGCTGTGCACTTCACTTTCTGCCTTTTCTTCTTGTCAAGCAAACAAAGTGGAAGGGCGGGAGGGGGAATGGCAGCACAAGCAATGAAACAGCCTCGAAATTCAAAGCTGAAAAGATGTTCCAACTGATGAAAGGCAGTAAGAGGAGGCTGCTCAGTTCTTACTCTGCTGTACCAGAGAAGAGAGCTTAGGACAGGCAAAATCTGTTCCCTAAGCATGGTTCATCAGGGCATATCAAGGCTTCAGAAGCATTACTGCATTTTTAGTAATTCAGGAATCTGCCTGTGTCCCTCTTAATTAACGTCTATGTAGCAATTGTCCAAGCTTCACTGAGGTTGTCATTTTGATGTCTGGAAATATCTGTAATTGCTTATACCAGCTGAAATGGTTATTTCAGCTTTTCAGTGTCTTTTAAAGTTGGCATCTTAATGAAGGGGCAAATTTTTTGACAGCAGATGCCAAAACTGCCTGAAAAAAAATCAGCAAAGGGGAAAGAACAAGGAGAAAACCAGAAAAATTCATCTGCATACATGGAAATGCACGTTGTACAGAAGCCTTTCAGAGTGTGTACTTGCCTCTTTAGACCTGTAATCACCTACTCGCCAGAGTGTATCCATGAACAAGGTTGTGCACGACTGTTTTGGCTAGTTCAGTAGTAACCAGTATATGCATGTACAGCTTCCACTAAAACCACAGGAGAGGGAATGAATGCTTTGTTCTAGTTTTTTTAATGGCTGTAAACAAGTGTTAAAGGTTATTATATACCAAAATTAGCAGGAGTAGTATCACTTTTCTGATAAAATCTGCTAGTCTACACCATTCTACAGTCCTCACATCTGTTTCAGAAGTTTATGAATCTAAATACGCCAAGAGACTTTTTACCACCTCATAGTTCACTGCTGAACTATTTAGCTGTGAACCAAATTCTTTTGCTAACAAAGGTCTGCTAACTGAACAGTGCTTCAAATCCAGAACAATTAACTTAAGCCCATTTCTGACATTCTCTAGAGGAAGATCCCTCTCCTTAATGGATCTTATATTAATTCAGAGTAGGTGATCATGTCCTTCTGCTCATTGCATCAAAATTGTTTGGTTTATGCTTAAATGAGACTATAGAACAACTTTGTTACTCTAAATAATATATTTTCTTAAGACAGGTAGGTAATCAGCACATTTTTCCATGGCAGCACAAATAAAGCCAGAACTTGGAGCTGTGAAGGTATCAGACACACAGAGATGGTTGGTACAACAGCCTCCAGACCCAGGAGAAGGCCAGACACCATCTATCTTCAGCAGTCTGGAAAATAAATATACGTATTTGCTTTGTACTGGCTACAGCAGTCACATCTGCCCTGCACCATGAGAGATGTGACAAGGTCCCTGCATTCTTACTGAGAGGCCTAGGAGGTCCTGGTGTCTCCCAGGAAAAGAGGATTCACATTCAGTTCAAAACTGCAGAGGAACAATAGAAGCAAGACATGGTAAGCAAGTTCCCCATGATATTAGTCCTTTGCATCCTCCTGAATCCTTGTGATTACTAAAGGGGAGACCATGACAACAGCAGAAAAGCCATTCACTGCTGACACTGGAGACACAATAGCCAACTAGTACTTTGGGTGAAATAAATCACCCACTAGCTGTTTTATTAATGGCCCAGCCAGAAAGCTTATACTTCATTGCAGAAGATGAAAGAGACAAGTAAACCAAGCTGCTAGTCGACAGGAATGCATTAATATTCATTTAGCTTCTTATATACTGCTGGTCAGACCAGGAGAGGAGCTGGGCATTGCTGCTATGTCAGCGCTTAGCAGGTTGTAGGTCTTGATTATGTATTGAATTCCCATTTAAATGCAAGATAAGCAAGTGAAGCCAGGAAGGCTGACACTGAAAACCACATACACACCAGACTGACAGCTCTTTGCTAATTAATACAAGAATAAGAGTCAACACAGAGGCATCCTGAAACTCAGTCTGCTCTTGAATGTAAGCAGTAACGGGAAGGTGATACTGCTAAAAGGAAGCCCTACCATCAGTGAGTATGAAGGAAACTTTCAGAGATAGCCCAGTCCACATCCCTGAGAATTTAGTTCTCCAGCTGTTCACTCATAACCAAATTTCCATTTCACTTATCCACACTAGAACTGCAAAGCAGAGGACAAGGATTAAAATGGAGTAAAAATGTCACCAAGTCATTATGGTTTCAGTGTTTTCTCCCCTTTCATGCTTTCCTAGCAATGCTTTCACAGGTATTCTATAACCACTCTTCAGACCACGTACATTACTTTTCTCCCCCAAAGTGTACGTCAACAAAGTCAGGATCAGAAATTCACCACAGGTAAAATTAAAACAGTATCAAGATGACTTAGGATGTTATCAAACCAATCATGTTACACACCTATAACTCCAGGACTTAAAATATCAATGGCTATGTCATCACTAAGTCTGTCAGTGATGAAAAATCAATACTGCAGTAACACATAACTTAATTACCTGTCATACAAAGGCGCACACACACTTAGTACTCCTCTTTGGAATGTGTGTACATGCTTAAAGAAGGCCTTTGATTTCAAGGTCCTCAGGACAGAAGCTCCCTAGGAATTCAGGAAGCTTTGCACTGGCCAAGGTTACACATGCAGATTTGCAAGTCATGATTACAGTGCAGCACTACTGCGGTATAGGCATATTCTACATCTACATCTATTACATGAGGTAATTCCTGTTTAAACAAAACCAGACAACAAAAAACCCACATGAAAACACCAATCAAACCTTCATGAAACGTTCAACATGCTCAGAAGAGCCTCACCTGCCTTCCTTTTTCTGAAAGAAATAAGATACTGAGACCCACAGGAGATTTTCCTGAGAAGTAACATACAAGAATCAGTGTTCCAGAAATGGTATGTAAAGAGGTGAAACCTTTGTTCCTTGACATCTACACACCCTTAGTTAAGGCAAAGCATTGCTCATGAAATGTACCAGAACAAAGAAGGGCTCTGAAAATGTAAGTTCACAGGCTAAGTACACCATAACGACAGCGATTCATACATCTTCCCCTTTTCTCCAGCGAGCCTGAACTGTTTAGCATAGACAGGAGCTGGAGAAAGGATGGGAAAGTATTTTAATGAAGTAAATGGTACAGGAAAAAGAAAGGAAATGAAGAACTCTTCAGGCTCTTACAGAGGATGGATCATGGCAAACTAGGAGCTGGAAAGCTACAAATAAACCAGTGAAAGGTTTTAAATATCATGGGTTTCCAGTATAAAACATGACCCCACATGCCCAAGATTTGGGATGAGAGGAAGGAGGATGTTTCTGAAGAAAGGGAGAAAAGAAATTAGACCATCGTTTTGACCATAAGTATAGTCGTAGGGTTTTTTTAATGAGAATTCTGGTTTTAATGGGATATAATGTCTTCAGTTTCAGAGCCTAAGATAATCACTGAAGGAGATTAAGTAGCAACTTTCACTGATGGTTTTCTAACTGACTTTTGGCACCACCACTTTAAGCCCACCATCCTGGGTTCTGCACTAGGCAGAGTAATGAGGATGGGTTCCTGCAAAGACTCACTGCGACAGGTCCTGCATGTCCTGCACACTGGAATGACCCACTGATGGCTGATTTCTGTGAGCACAACTTTTCCACCAGAAAGAGAAAATAGTAATAATTATTATTAATAAATAGAAAACAGAATTAACAAGGATTCATTCAATTTTCAATCTTGGCATCTTCTCAGCTTTAAAATAATTTCTAGACATTTGAAAGTAAGAAAAAGGAAAAAGAGATTGCTGTGAAAGAGGCCTACTTGATTTGTCTTCCATGAAGTTCTCACCACTCTATTTAAAACCACTCATCCAAACACAAGGTATTCTCAGAGGCACTATTGATAAAAGACTGTGCAGAAGCCAAGCGCCGCAAGCAGCTATTTTAATTATCTGAACAGGGCACTGAAAACACGCACAGCTTTACAAGTGAACCTAAGGCTGGAGAGGGAAACAGGGGTTAAAACCAAATAAAATCACAGCAACAAGCTACATGTAAAGAAAAATCTCCCTATGGAACCTCCCTGTCTGGCCCAGGACTGCGTATCAGTCCAGGTGAAACATTCTGGGCTATTGTAAATGAAGATAAAACATGTTGGCATCTGTGTGACAGACATGGCCACAAATAAATCAAGCAATAAACAGCACGGCATGTTACTTCTGGCTTTCTGCCTCCTTTTTGTCACATTAGGGTAAAAAGTTGCATTCAAAGACCACAACTGTCTCTGAAACAAGAAGCTTCCCAACACCCCCTGCCATCTAGGCAGAAAAGCAGACAAATCCAAGTGTCTGAAGGGATTATGGGATAACGGGGAAGCCTGCTAACAAAAGCAGACAGCCGTTGTGGCTTAAGGAATCAAAATGAACACCCCAACATCTTCCCCCTAGCTTAGTGCAAGGGTTTTGTGATGACAGTGCTTGGCCTAAAACTTCACTGCAGGCTACAGATGCTTTTCTGTCCCAGCCCTTCCCTGTTGCTCTTTAAGTCTTAGGCAAACCTCAGCAAGCTTTTGAGGGACAGTCTCACAGTCGCTGCCAATCACAGCTTGAGTTATGCCACATTTGCCAAACAAAGTTTTTCCAGCAGTGAGGAAACATGGTTCTACCAGTACGTCCAAGAGTCTTGAAACACAAATAGCAAAGTGTCACACAGACAAGGAGATGGACTGATACTCAAAGACATTTGTTCTGCCCTTATTGTACCCTACCCCTACAAGACACTGTATCTTTGTGCTTCCTCTCACTTCTCAGCTGCCAGCAGCAAGCAGAGAATTAAAAACCTCAGAGCCAGGTCTTTCCTATGTGTCTGTAGAGTACCCAACACTGTGGTGGTGTCCCAGGGCAGAACTGCCAATTGGTACTGGATGAGCCAGATTTCTAAGATGCACTGCCCTGACTTGTGCTCACTATTCTCCCATACCGGCCTCTTCTTTCAGCTGCTCTGGTTGAGAATTGCAGATCATGCACTTTTCCATTGTAACCGTGCCCAAGGACAATGCTGCAAGATTTTCAAGTCACTCGGCCATAGTGACTGTCTGATATGGAAAAATGTGTCTGAACAGCACAGCAAGTAACTGTTTCAGTACAAATTCATTAGACAGGAAACAACCTGGTAGCAAAACTCAATACTTCCAAGAACTCTGTGAGGGCCGAACATCAGCTCAGGGATGGAAGATCAGGTGATGGTTCCACAACAGCAAAGCAAGAGGACAGAGCTGCATGCCAGAAAGACAGGGTATGGGGTATCCTCAGAAACAAGCAAGTCCAATGGACAAGATTCAGTGTGGGCTGCTAATTCTAAGCACGCATGTGCATAAAGATGTCATCTTGAATGGAATCTAAGATGATTTTTCCCTCTCCATTCTTCAGGATCTAAATCTAAACATTGTTTTAAATTTGCATAAAAATGCATGGGGAAAAAACACCTTCTCACAGGGAAGTGCTAGCACATCAGCTGATCTTCAGGACCTGTCCATGTATATGGTGCTCCTTCTATGTAGAGTAATCCCAGTTACCTTCCCTTTAAAACACTTTTGTCTGTCTCTGACATTTGCTACTTTTCATATTAAGGCTCTTCCTCAGTAAAGTCAGCTCACTACTTTTTAGTAGTGATATATGTAACTGTAATGAAAATGCACAGGAAGAGTTTGCTTAAAAATAGGAGGTTAAAGACAAAGGTCCAAAGAATTAAACAAAGCAGCAGATGGGTTATTTGGAAGTACAGCAATGTGTTTTCTCTTCTTCTGCCTACCCTGGTTTGCTCATGATGGCTGTGGTTGTCAGTGTCTGTACCATCATCTTCCTAAACAACTCATGAAAGCATGGAGCTCAGAGAGGCCATTAGAAAGAGTGAAGTTCTGCACTACATCAAACACTAAATAAAACCTATTTAAAACAAATTTCTAAACCTATCTCAAGAAATTCTAGGTAATCTTAGTTTTGAGGCTACCCTGGCTCAGGCAAACATGATAGGTCGCCTCTCACCACTTTTGGCAGTGGTGATATTTCAAGGTAACCCAGCTGCTTTGCAAGAAAACAAGATAAAATACATCATAAACGATGCTTACACCTCATACAGCAATTTTTATCCATTAATCCAGGGATAGCTCACAAAGGTTGGCAAGAATATTGACATTTCCATTTTAAGCAACGATGCCCAGAGAGGTTAAGCCATTTGTCCAATGTCACATCAAAATGCAGCTGAAGCCAAGGACAGACCCATTTGTGAAGAGCAGTGAAGCACAGACTCCTTACCTCTCTGAAAGCTCTGCCATCACATCCCAGCCGTTCCCTCTCATCTGGAGTCACGCTTCTCCCAAAAGCTACTAGATACAGACACAGCAAATGATTTACACCTCTAGGTCTCACTGGACATACTGTTACTTACTACCTCTCCCTGGTATACAGACCTGTAGTAGGACAGTGAGTTATACAGCCATCAATCCTATTCACTCGTGTACATGCACTGAGTCCTGTTGATTTTTCTCATTGATTACATGGACACATCACATTTTTGTGAACACAGCCCACTCCAGGAGAGCTTCAACTGCTTGATGGCTCTGACCATGGGCTACTACAGGTTGCACATTCTAAATCCCACTGTGGGATTTACGTAGAGCAGCCATAGCCAGCACAAGGGTCCCGTGCCATACTGACTTCCTGAATTCTATCTGAATTTATGAGAGAGGTTGCACTTTGTGAACTAGTGGAAGCTTCAGGATAAATGAACATGTAAAAGACCGGACAGAGTCACATATTGGATTGGCTCACCAGAAGCTCATGAACAGATTTGTTTCCTCTAAGGCCACAGACTGGCTGTAAACTACACAGAAGCCAGTTGTCTTCAGTTATTTTTAGGGCTGGGTGTCCAGATTTTCTCAGGAAATGCATGCCAATCTTCTATAGAAAGTCAATAAAAGAACTAATCTTTGCTGAATAATCAGACTATGACAACCCCGCATGTGGACGTCTGACACCAGCACCATCTCTAATAAACACATTTCAGCATTGACAGACACCAGAAAATCCCAGCATGGAGTCAGCAGCCCCCTGAGATGCAACCCAGTAGCAGACATGCTACCAGACCCAAGGCACCAAACTCCACAACCAAATTTGGGCCTCCAGCCTTCAATTGCCAGGGCCTCCATCTCACATTCAAATACAACAGGGTTTTCTGTTCAAGGAGCAGACTGGTCTTTTACATCCTTACTGCTTTTTGTCCTCCAGCAGTGAAATAAGAGTCCCATGCATGCTTATTTTCTGAGATTACTGCAATTTAACCATCCTTGCATTTTTCTCCCCCTTGTCTTGCTGAGGAAGTTATTCCTAGCACATCATATCACAGAATCCAAGCAGCAAAACACCCCATGACTTTTTATCAGGGGCTGTAGTAATAGGACAATGAGAAATGGTTTTAAATTAAACAAGGGTAGTTTTAAATAAGATGTTAGGCAGAAGCTCTTCCCTGTGAGGGTGCTGAGGTGCTGGCACAGGGTGCTCAGAGAAGCTGTGGCTGCCCCATCCCTGGCAG
>JANHGB010012191.1:0-11018 GCA_026283785.1 Coracopsis vasa | reverse complement strand
CAGGCGGGTTGGGCGGGCGGCGAAGCGGCGGGGCCGGGAGGCGGGGCTCGGCCGGAGGCTGTCGGTCGCCCTCCTTGAGGAGGAGCCGTGCGAGGAGCCGAGGACGCTTCGTCACCCTGCCCGAGCAGCTCCCGCGACCGGGTCTGCTCCCCGCGCTCGGCCGGCGGTGCCGGGGCGGGACCTTGGCCTGGGCCTCGCAGGGGCCCGGAAGCTTTGTCGTTCTGGTGAGCTGTTAACGGTGGTTTGGCTGCAGCGGTACAAAGATATCTGGAGATGCGTTTATTTAGTTCCGGTGTTGTTCAGGACGTTTAGAGGAGGGTTTCTGTCCGGAGCAAGCTGCACTCCTAATTACACAAATCACCGGGGTATGTGGTGAGCAGAAGCATGAACACAAACCGTGCAAGGTGTTGGTGGTTACAGATAAAGCACTGCCATGTCCAGTGTGGGTATGAGAGCACAGTGCCTATGCTCTACTCTTCTGTAGCTAAAATTAGTTGGACTTTATCTCTTGCATCCTTCTAAAACCTTGGAGTTAGTTACTGTCTGTGTTCTGAGAACAACCTGGGGATTTTCTTTTTGCCCTGAGTCAGTGTCAGTTTAATTGAATTCTGTGTGTGCTTGCAGTGTGTGTTCTTCGTTTGCATGAACATGTGCACTAATTCCAGTGTGTGCCTCTTGCAGCATTCGGAGCCTGGTGGAGTATTGCGATGGCAGCTCAGATAACTGATGCTCATCGACAGTTCCTGCAGGTCCTGATGTCTCATGGGATAATGGAAGGATCCGAGGCAAGGAAATTACACAAACACTGCTGTGAAGTCCATAACGGTGTGTCTCTCTTCTGGAGAAAAAGTGGGGAGATGGAAGAACTGTTTTTTTCCTGGTTACAAATAATTGTATTTCTGAAAAGCATGTGCCATCTAAAGAAAGTTTAAAAACTTTAATGGTGGGAGTATTCTCACAAGGAATGTTCAAGAACAAAAAGTGCCATTTAAAAGGAAACACCCAAATACTATTCAAATTACTGATTTTAAACCATTACTGTTTGAAAGGCAGGTAACCCCAGCAGGCATTGTTTTAAATTACACATCCTGAGATCTAGCATGCATTGAATATGAGTGCAGCACAGCTCACTGACCTGCATGCTGAAAACATGTTGGACATCTGATTACAGCATTAGCTGAGTTGCATTTTATGCCCTACAGAGGGAAGTAATTTATTTCTGTTAAAAAAAATAATTTGCAGTAATTGTAATTTTTTTTTTTAAGGTACTACATTTTACAGGGGGAGTTATTAGAAATTCAGGCTTTACAAACAGTTTAATCCAGTGCTTTGGAAGTAGGGTAGTCCTGGCAGAATGTCTGGGAGCTGAGCTTCTCTGAAGGCAGTAGTCAGCAGCAGCAGCAGATGACCTATCTGCTGAACATGACAGACCTGTTTGAATACTGCCTTATTAAGTTCAGTTCCTTACCAAGTTACACTAAAGTTTCAGCAGATAAACCCCACAAAGATCTGTCTGATGGGGAGCTGTTTGGGTTGTTTACATGCTTTTTCTTATTTATTTTCAGTCTACTATGCACATGATAAACTGGCTGATTTCATCAGTACCATCAACAGGCATCTACAGCCTTTGTTTATGCAGATCCGGAAGGGAATGTCGGAAGATGACGGGAGAGCGCATTATGCTTTAGTAAGTACGTGTATGATGCTGCCATCACCTGGTTTACGTGGGACTGTTCCTGTTATGCTGGCAGCTGCTGTAGAAGTTATTTGCAGAAGAGGGAAGTGGGAGGATAAACTGCCAACAATTGAAGTGCATGGAAATGGAACACAGCAGCAGGAATGCAGCAGTGCTCATTTATTTAGCATTAACACTGCTGACATGCTGACATGAGATTTGTTTTTCAGAGGGGCTTTCTTTCACAAGACTAATTTTTAAACTAGAAAACACAGGGAGCCCCCCAAGATTAGTTTTGTCTCTTAGGCAAAAATCAACCTAGCATAAAAGGGTTCCTAAGGAATGACCTATAAAAGTTTCCCTAAATGCTGTGCATTGTGCATATCAGAGAGGGAAGGTTATATAGGAATTTCAAAAGACTCTACAGGAGGTATTCTAACATTAGCTGCTGCTTTAACCTTTCTGTGTCATTTTGCCAATTTAGTGGAGCTAATAATCAATAGCAGTAGCATATGCAGTAAGAATATGAAATAACAGCAACTGTTCTTCAGAGCAAAACAAGAATGGGTAATATAACATAGTTACTGCTACTGTCCAGCACAGTATCCTGGTGTTCTACTACATGGAACTAATATCCTGTATTAGAGCTATAGGGGGGAGATTGGGCTGTTGAAGAGCTTGGACTGGGCAGAGACAGCTGTGGAGAACACGTGGCTGGAAGATCAGTCTTGAAGAAAGGACTCGAGTACCACCAAGAGCCATCTTTAAGGAACACCCTCTTTCAGGCCACTTAAAGAAATGACATTTCTGTGAATTGATGTATTCTTTACCCCACAGGATCTTTTACAATTTATGGTGCAGAAACACAAAGGCAACTTTGATGGCAATTTAAGTATTATTATTTTCTTTTTTGTAGGTGAATTTGGCAGAAACTGAAATAACTAAAATGGCATCTGACTATACCGAAAATGAATTAGAATTGTTCAGAAAAACAGTAAGTGCGTCAGTTATTAGGTAGCAAATCACATTATTTGTGGGGGTACCATCTTAAAATGCATGAAAATGGAAGTTATTTTTTCCACACTCATGAAGTTTTCTGTACAAACTGGCAAGAGGTGCATTGCCTGTGTTGTGCCACCTGCAAAGCCTAGTCTGCATGGATAGTACCCACAGATTTCCCTGCCCTCCCCCGTAACTGGTGAAGCACCTCTGCAGGCCTGTCAGCGCTGCAGTGATGGCATTGTCATGGCACACAGCCCTACTGGCTCTATATGCTGCTGTGTGGTAATGGGAAGCAAATGTTCCCAGTGAGAGATTCTGCAGATTGGTAACACTGCTACAGCCTTCAAATGCCAGGTAAGTTCAGCAGTGCAACCTCAGCATGGGCAAACTTACACTTACTTGAGTAGGGAGAGGGTTTTCCTCAAAAGAACCTTGACAAAGACTAAGTAAAAGGAAATAGATCTCTCACCCCTGCGTATGCTCAAGATCCCTGAATGCAGCTTCATTTAGGCAGTACTGTACAGTTGTGGAAATGTTTTCTTGGCAAAGATTAAAGCTGTCACAGTAATGACAGCTGTTTCAGCTTTTGGCCTTTGTGTTACAGTTCTGGGTCAAGCTGTATACTGTAATATATCTCCTATGTATGGAAGCTGAAAAAGCTGCACATAAGGTGTGCCTGTCTAATTGCATGGGTGTTTTTAATAGTTGAACATGTTTCTTTCTGTAGATGGACCTAATCATTTTATCAGAAAATGGCTTTGCCCCTTCTACAGATATTTTAAACTTGGCTGACCAACTTAAGACAAAGAAAATGAAGAAAAAGGAAGCGGAACAAGTGCTGAAAGTTTTTGTGGAGGATAAGTGGCTCTCTGAGGTAACTGCTGTATCTTCAAGTGTCTGTATTTTAATAGGTGCAGCTATTATTTTGTTATGGCTGAAACTGGACCTTTCTTTAATGAATGACAGCAGAAATGTTTTTGTGGCGCATGGGCTTATTGCTGCTTCAGTGTTTGTTGCAGAAAAGGTAGTACATTGACAAGAAGTCCTTGGGTAGGTCTGTACAGGACGTGATTCTAGTTCCTTTCCCCTGAGCTAGATGCATATATGTGTACAGCCCTGCACTGTGGCATAGAGACCTCCTTGGTTCACAACAGCATGGCTTACTTAAACTTGGAACAAGACCTGAGGAAAGCTTTTCAGGGTGATCAGTGCCATTATGGTTAATGTAAATGTCAATTATAACTGTTAAGTTTATAATATCCTGAAAAGCTGTGAGGCCAAACATGTTGAAATGCATGGGCATAAAAATGTGCACATTTTTAAATCTCCTTTAATTTTCATGAGGGAGAAACTAAGATGAGATTACCATGTGGACAATGCAGTTGCTTGTCAGGACAAGTGAGAACTTGATCCTTTTATTTCTGGATTCCTTGCATCATAGTCTCTAGCCTGCTGCCACACGTTTACTTAGTGATTTAGCAGAGATTTTCAAAGATACCTCAAGCAGTAAATGCCTAGATTTTGCTGAAAGCCAGCAGAATTTCTGCTAATGGGCAAATGGAAGGTCCAAGAACTGCACGTCTTTAAGGAGAGCATGCCTGCTAATATGTACCTTCTAAGGACTAAATAAATCTCTGTTAAGGTGTGAGATCTTTATTCTGATCCTCTAAACACATTAATTCTGCTACTTCAAAAGTATTTTGACTCTGCATTGCATCAGTGTCAGCATGTTAGTTTCATGATGGCAGAAGAAAGTGGATGTCAAATGCTTGCTAGTAGGTGACCAGAAAAGTCAAGAAGGTAAAAGGAATTAAAAGAAATTCCTCGTCTTGCCACTTGTTTCCTTAGAGAAATGGAGAATTTACTCTGCATACTCGCTGCATAATTGAGATGGAACAATATATTCTCAGCAACTACCAAGATGTGGCAAGGAAGTGTAACATCTGTCACAGCCTTGCCATCCAGGTAACATTTGTTTTATTACCTCAGTGGGCATCTGCTGATGTACTATGGGAGTATCCATGTTAGTGTTTCCATCCCGGTTGTCTCCTTCATTGCGTCCAAATAGCTCAGTGTAGTTTGTCTTTCAAGCTAGATTTTGCCCATAAAGGGAAATAGTATTTCCTAGTTTCCAGGAAAATACCTCCTTTATCATTTAGCAGCTTTGAGTATCTACCAGCTCTACTTTGGAATGCCCCAGTGAGTGTCTGCTGCCCTTGTAACAAGATTAAACTGAAGCCCAGATTATAAAGATTTTCTTTTTCAATGCTTTTGATTTCAGAGCCAAGTATGTGAATCCTGTGGAATTGGAATGCATTTACCTTGCATCAGAAAGTACTTCAGAGCTCAGACTGAACCTCGCTGTCCACAGTGTAATGATTTCTGGACTTGTGACATCCCAGGTACCAAGAACCTATTTAAAACAAAAAAAGATGAGTATAATAATAATAATAAGGGGCTGATACCCAGGGCACTGCCTGTGTTAGTGACAGCTCTAGCAGGGTTGCCAGTTATTTCTTACTTCAGTTGTATGTTTCATATGGAAAACCATACAGGGGCAACACTGAGCCCTGAAAGCACAAAGGTTATGCCTTGTGGTCACGAGCAGGTAACGTGCATATTGTTTGTAACAGGAGAACGGAGGACACAGCACATCACTGACCTTCCAAGACCACCACAGTCTCTTTGGAATTCCTTTATTTAGCCAGGGAAACTGGACACTGAACAGGAACACAGGAGTGTATAAAGCATTTTGGAAATCTGAAGGTTATATAGTATCAACCTTTTTTATGTGTCTGTCATTGACCTTCCTTTTGTTTTCTTCACAGGAGTGAGTCGCACAGACTCCCAGTCACCACCAAAACCAGGGCGAACAGAGAAGAGCTTCATGCTCAGCACAAGACGATCCTAGAAAAACTGGATTTTAGTGAAATCTCTTTTCCCCACTCCTGCAGAACAGCCAGGCTTTTATCGTATTCATTAGCAACAATGCAGTGGTCAGTGTACTTGGTTTTTCCTCAAGCTTTTAAGACTTTTACAATAAAATTATTGTTGACCTTCCTGTTCTCCTTCAGTTATGCCTGCACAGCTCTCTTGGAAGCTGTGTTTGTAGTTCTCCATGCTCTTGGGTTGGGACACAACTGAAAATGAAACCTGTTCCTAGCACCACAGGGCTTCAAGTAGGTGAAAAATCAATGCAGCACTTGTGGTGTCTCACTAAGGCGGACAGCTGAATATCTGACCGAGGGCTAGAGTTTGAATGCTTTCAGTGGGCACTGTTGCTTGGGTTTTGTTCCTTCGGGAGACACAGGAGAGTTCACCCAACAGAAGGACAGGTTGTGAGCATCTGTGCTCAGTAAAACAGGGAATATTCCCACAGTCAAAATGATTGGGCAGGAGCCGGACAGAACTCTGGGGCAATGGCAGCTTTTGTCTGTGAAGTGTGGAGAAAAATTGTAATTAAAATTAGCTTTTGGTATTAGCACTTCACTGTCCAGTTTTATGAGAGGATGCTTTTTACTTTAATAGTGACTTAAAAAACCAGAAGGATCAAATCTTGCCAGTTACCAGTGTGGAAGGGCAGCATACCTGCAGAAGGCAGATATTCAAAGCATGATTAAGCTTCAGTTTATTTAACTGCAATTAAACTGTAGATTAGCCACAATTAATTATGTTCCTAGGTCTTAACACTGGTAACTTTTTCTGTATAGGAAACTGGCATCTTGCTACCTTTGGGTAGCACCATCCCTCACTGGGAATTACACCCTGCTTTTGTGACTCCCAGTTTGTTACTAAATCCAAGTAGAAGATAACACTAACCTGATGTGCCAAATACAGTTAGAAGCAGAGTCCTGGCAGCGCCCATAGATAGAGCTGTTTCAGATGTACACACACACGATGATGACCTAACGTAAGCTCTTTATGAGGTGTTCATATTTGAAACACCCACAACAATAAAGTGGCTGCAGCATCTTCTTTCTGTTTATCCATCCAGATTCTTTCACTATGCTGAAGCACGAGTTTGTTGGGTTTTTTAATCCACCTCTAACTTCTGGATAGGGGAGAATATTCTTGTACTTAAGAAGAATTCTTAATTCCTGTTGCAATGCTAACAGACTTTCTCATGCTTCAGAGCTATGACCACCAGAAGCTGACTGAGAAGCTGACATCAAGTGATCGTACATAGTGCCAATATTTAACTGGAATAAACAGAACCTGCCCAGGCATCAGAATACAGGATTGAAACGCGGCCTTTCTGAAATTGGGGAACTTAACTAAGTCAGGGTCTTCCACATCAACCTATGAAAAACCAAAACAATCAATGATCAGTAGCATCTCTTTTCTCAAATTCAATTTGATAAAACAACATTTTACTGATATTAAAATTTCAGGTAACTATTTACCTGACTGGTGTTGTGAAGAATTTGACTTTCATGTGGGTACAGGTTTTCTGAATCTTGTGGTGAATACAGGCGGATATACTTCCTTCCAAATACCTGTGTATATGACAGTAAACATTTTCCATGTGTCATTAACCTGCACATTACATTACAACCTGTGGCCAAGGCTGGCACTTCACAGTAAAATAAACATGATTACAAGGAACATCATTGTCTTTGTTCACAATAAACACACACTGCTATAATAAAAAGTTAAATCAGACTATTGGAGTTGTAAAAACTCACATTAGGAAGGCCTGAATTAAGCCTCAGTTACAAGTGAAAACACAGGTTAGCAAGATGCATCTGTTTGGGACAGAGGAACTAAGCCTCAAACCACAAATAGACAAGTAGAAAGCATTCAACATCATGATCCTCCTGGAAGATGTTTCAAAGTGTAAGCCATTTAAGAAACAGCAAACTCCTTCCAGTAAACACAAATCCCATCAGGGTCTGAAGCTGTCAGCTACCTGGACCAGGAATACATCTTTGGACTTGAGTATAGACATAGCACACAGGGCCCCAGTGCATAACTGTGTCACTCAGAAGCCTACAAACAGCATCTTCCTTAGCAGCAATGAGGTCACGGTGCAAATACTATCTCATCTTACTCAATGCATGCATGAGCAGGTATTTTACCAGGTAGCCTGAAGTTGTTAAAGTATGCATCTATATCCACCCCAAAATCTTGCAGTTATAGAAAAGCAAATTTCTTGGTATACTATGACAGAGATCTATGTTCTTTCCAACTCTTACAAAATCTGTGTGTGACCTTGGAAAAGCTGCTTCTTGGGATTCCCAATTATCATCTGCAAAATGAGGATAAGTAATGATCTATCTCAATGAGGAGCACTTGTGGCCTACAAGATTAAGTTGCAGTAGCAACAAATGCAATAAAATAGCAAAACAGTATCTGCATATTCCCTACCTTTCAATTGTTCATCAAGTTGTCTGCTACCCTTGTCTCTAGCACTTGCACACCGTGAGCATTTTTCCTAGGCACAGCATTAACAGCACGTACAGAGTAAGTACAGTACAGACCTGGGCTAAAAAATTTTGCTGGGGATCCTGATGAAGAGGTGAGATAGTGCCTTCTGGACCAAACCAAGCATTGATCGTGATGTGCTCTTCCTCCCCTTCCCCCAGGCAGCAGTAGTCAGGGATACTGATATCTTCTTTCAATTCTGGGATCTACTCCCATAAAGAAATGCACATTAAAAGGGTTTGTGCTGACTTGCTAAAGGTATGTCAGGTATGTCATTCACAGAACAGAGAAACAAGGCTTGACACAAAGAAAACAAATGACCTGCTTGTCCAGCAAAGGCGGGAGAGAAGTAGCTGAACTGCTAGGAACCTGCAGGAAATGTTCTCCCACCTTCTATCCTAGCAAGCAGATTCTGTTGGAAGGAGAGGTGGGAGAAAGAAAGGGGTTTCTCATTCTTCAGAGAATCTCTGTGAGATCCCTTTTTACATCTCTTATCAACCTGATCTCTGGTTAATGGGAATGACATTTCAGAATATGGTGAACATATCACCACTGAAGTCTGTTTCTTGTCCAAACCTATTCCCTGATTTACATATTTTTTAGGGAAATGCTGCTTTCCAGGTGATATCCCTATATGTTTATGCTACATTGTACTGAAAAGCACTGAGACTGAATGTCTTCACCCCTGAAAGTTTTTTTCCCATGCCTTTGTCCCAAATGGAACAAACCCCTCCCTCTGTTCCTTCAAATTGTGGGACTAGAAACATAAGAAATACTGTGAACTCTCCCTATGCCCTTCCATCTAGCAGAGTTGACATCCTCAGAGATGACAAAGGGAACACTGAACTGCAGAAAGAAAAAAGCATTCACTCAGTTTTACCTGATCAAAGAGCTGGTGCTGGGCAAGGTATCCCACACTCTTCTGAAATCATAGCAGAGAAAGAAAAAAACACAGAAACAGAGAGTGACACATAGGTAAGGATTCTCAGTCAATTAATTTTCTTATAGGTGAGCAGAATTTACTTATAGGAAACCACCATTTCCAATGTCTATTTCAGAGTACTAGAATTGTTTCAACAGTTGACTAGGATAAGGGGTCTTCTGAAATACTAACTTCCAGCTATCGCAAAACGGCAAATACAGCTGTATCCCCACCTCCCACATATGAGCTCGCCCAAAGCAGCCCAGTTATAACCCTGCAGCACCCACCAGTTCTGCTGCCAGTCCTGTGACAGGGCTCTGCATCGTTACTGCCAGGCCCTGCTGGAACACAGACCTTCTCCCCTGTAAGCATCCTGGATTCCAGGCTGTACCACAGACCATGTGCACATGGTCCTTCCTGTCAGAAGGCTTGGAAATGGAAATGAGGGCTCTGGATCCTCAGCTGGGAAAGTCAAGGGACATTCAATTGCTAATCAAGTCTTTATTCTTTCACCTGGTGGCACAGGAATTTGGATCCTACATCTCACTAAGCAGTTTAATAACCAAGAGAAACAAAACTATCGGGTGAGTATTCCTTATCCTTAGACTCCACCACTCAGGTTTTTGCTGCAGAAAGTATTCATCTATTCATCAAATTCCAGCTGCTGTACACTTGATTATATATAAAAATCAAACCTAGCTATTGTTACAATAACTATTAGTAGGTTCAGACCTTGAAAACATCAAACCTTCTAACTCAGGGTTGTGCTTATAGCACACCCCTCCCTGACTTCACCTAAGCAAAAATTTGGTACCAGTAACACATTGCTGTATGAACCAAAATGAGAGTAACAGACCTCATTCAAAATATACTGGCTGATGAAGTCACCGACAGTCATGAGCTTCTGAGACCATTCCTCATCTGTGTACCGGGTACCCAATTCTACAGGCACTGTGCGGCACCCAGCGACTTGGCAAAAATAGTCCACGCTGAAATAAAGAAAGTTCCATTACCCCTTTATTCTGCTGCTCTTACTGATTTTGAATGCAAGGCAATCGAGCAAAATCAATCTTTTAGAGTAATAAAGCTCTACTACCATGAGGTTTTTCCCTCTAAAACCAACCAATGAGACACAAAAGGCACCAGAAAGGGATGGAAGCAGCAAGGAAACAAGCAGTTAGGTTTGTGTGTACATTATGCCATAATGTCCTTCTTGTTTTGTTTCCAAACCTTGTTCACCTCAGTTAACTGTTGCTTCCTCCCAGCTGAGGAGATGTAAGCTGTTAGTCTCTTTTGCCTAGTGATGGCTTGTCTTCCTATCGCCTGCTGCCACATTTGCTGAACACGTTTTATGTTTTCATCATTGTGCCAGATCAGCTCTCCATCAGGGCCAAACTCTGTTTGCAGGTGCCAGTAATACCCATCCTGGCTAAAGGTGGGGGAGTTACTTTGGTGGGTGGCATACATCTCGCCACTGACAATGACATCCACTAAACAGGGACGTTCATCTTTTTAAGTGTCTGAAGTTAAGCAGTGGAAAACCTTCTCTCAAAACAGAACAACCCCCCTATGAAATAAGTGTGTTTGGTTAACGTTAGTTTCACCCTTGGCTGTGGAATGAAAGCAATTGCTCGAACTAAGCAGAAGTGTTGTTTCCCCTTTCTTGTGGAATCATGGGCTTTCTCTCACAAATACCCGATTCTCAGTGTTGGAAACGCTGGCTCCATTGCTTACATGGCACATGCAGCACAGTTATCACTCACTGCTGAATGGCGGTGTCAGGAGCTCAGCACTCAAACACGCCTCACGAAGGAGCCGGTCACACCGACCCACACCTCCGAAATTCCCTTTCCGAGTTCCAAACCCCGCTGCTGCGCGTGACCCAGGCGTGCACGGCTCGCTGGAGCGCTCAGCGGCACGCACCGGCTCCCACCCCACCCCATACCGGACACAGAACGATCCTCGCCCTCGCCAGGCCAGGAACAACCTCCTGCT
>JANHGB010012190.1:0-30370 GCA_026283785.1 Coracopsis vasa | reverse complement strand
GGTTTTAGTCATTAGTCCTCATTTCCTCCCAAGCACAATAATAATGTCAATGTTAACATTCAGATTAGAACCAATTATCCTGGTCCTATATTGCCTACTGGAAAATGAATACTAAGGAAAATGATTAAAACCTATGATTCTTTCAGCTCTTGAATACTTTACCTTGAAGTTCTACTTTTGCAGAAACTTTCTGACAGGGGTTTTTGCAGTTTCCTGTTGGTATCATGCCAATATCATCACATGTTCATCAAATAAGTGGTTTTTTCTGTCAGACTGGTGTAGTAATATAATGCAATCATATCTCCTACGTTGATGTTTCCACACTACTACAATTACGTTAGCTAGTTTAGACTATTTTCTTTTAACAGTGGTAAAGAAATGTAAGAGGTAAGGTGAAGAATGCTGTTTTTTGTAATGTCATGAAGTTCAAGGCGCAGGAAATGGAAGTCATTGTGCCATATTCGAGGGGAAAAATCTTTGAAATGACAGTGAGTTTTCTGTCTGAAAACCTGCATTATGGAGTGTTGGATCCATCAGAAGGAAACTGTCTCCTTAATTAACATCAGGTTTTGTGTATCTTGCCAGGACTAACAGTTTGTCTGTTGGCAAATAAATATTTGACTCAAATGTAATCAGTGACTTCAGCATTTACCCATTGCATAGCTGTCATAATATTGGGAAATTAGGGTTTTCCTAGGCCAGTGCAAGCCTTTATGTTCAATCTGTCACAAACCTTAGGTAGGTCCTGACACACTTCTAAAGATTTATACTGTAGCAGTACGTTTAGTAATGGTAATAAACTGACTAAATATTATATTTCACTGTAATGTGCGTTTCCAAGGAGTTAAGTTATTCAGTAACTATGTAAAGAAAACCCACATAGATAGCAAGATATGAGATCTCTGAATTGGTCTCACTTTTAAATCAAATTTTGTGCTATATTAACAAATGGCAGTATTAGCTGAGGCAGAGTAGAATAATTCTGCCAAAGTAAATGCTCTAAGAGCTGAACTATTTTCCTTAGTATGCTTACAACTTTTTGTGTAACTGGTCTAAAGAGTAATGAGACTTTCTGCTTGTTGGGTTTTGGGATATAGATTGGTTTTTATAAGATTTGTAATTGATACAGCTTTTCACTGCAAAGTATTCAGAAATTCAATTAATTACAAGCAAATATAAAATATTTTCTTATTAAAATAAGTTTCTCAGTATTGTTACTGAGATTCGGAGTTCAACTCTAAGGATGCACCACAAGACGAAGCACTGAACATCTGCGGCAGCTTGAGTATCTCTTGTCCTGCCTTTGCACTATTACTGTGCTCACGCTGTAGCACGACATTCCCTCATTTGGGCTGGAACAATTTCTGCAGGATTCTGCTCCAAACTGAGTCAGGGATTTGCTGTGTTTTCTTTTAGAACTTGATCTGGCTCACAGCAAGGCCTTCCAGTGTCAGCTAGAGGGGGAGTAACCCGTGAAGAAGGCCAAAAATGGCAAGCAAATTATTAAATCAGAGGTGTCACTAATCCTCCCTATTGGGGAGCTTTTTCCTTACCTAATGGCAAAAGAATTCTGTCACAGCCTGAAGAGGACTTTCACATCTCTGCAATAATGTATATGCTGCGTTAGGTGTCTGTCATTCCAGAAACTGTCAGTAGTTTCCATAATAACTACTCACAACTTTTAGGGAATGATCTTTTGGATTTATTTAAAGTCTGTCCTTCAGTGACTGAGATTACTAATTGAATATGCATTTTAAAACACTCATGCATGTGAGCAGTACTGCTGAAATAAATTTTGTCAAAGTCTTTTCAGAACAAAGAAAAATGTCTAAGAAACTACAGAAGATCATCTTCCCTTAACAGTCTAAAAGGGGTTTTGTTATAAAATGGAAAACATTTCTTTTCCCCAGAGCCAAAGTGCCTCTTTTCTCTGGGGAAACTACAAACTTTGTATAGTTTGTCTATACTGCCTACATTCTTCTTTCTTCTGATGAAATTTCCAGAAAGTTATGCATATTCTTATTAAATGTGTGATCAGACCCTAATATTTATTTCAGGTAATGGAAAAAGTAGCTGGAAATTGGATTTCTGTATTTTGCAAAACACACAGAAAATAAATTATCCTCTAACTTTTTCTAATCTTGAAGCACTCACCTTTATATTATTTACAGTTCAGGAATGTTCCAAAAAATCTCATTTCATGAATGAAATTATTTTTGAGAGGTTTATTGTCAGTTGCCTTGCTGCTTGCTTGGGCAGCTCATGTCAGGTTCGCTTTCCATCTATAAAGGCTTCAAAACCACAACTTTGATTTTCCCAAAGGACTTCAGAAGTCTGTTAGAGAAGTTCATATTTTCAGTTAAAAATAATAATCAGGTAGATTCTATTAAAAAAACCCAAACCCTTTGAACATACTTGGCTCTTCCTGTTTCCCCAGGACAGTATATAATAGAAACTGAAAAGGAGTCCATAGATGCCTGCTGCCTAATGCTACTGATAAGCCTAGCTTTGCCTATTAAGCTGTCAGTCCAGAAATAGTCCAGGGCCCTACAATTCACTTTGAAATAACATAAAATCCTTTTTATCTGTGCCAAAAAACATCAACTATAAACTTTGTCTTAGACATATGAATAATATTTCACTCATTTATTTCAAAGACTGGAAAACAACTGATTTTAAGCAAATCAATATTTCTCTATAGTGTTATGATAAACCTATAAACTAAGCTAGACTTTTGTTATCAGGAATGGATAACTAGAGCCTTTGAAAAAATCTCGGATGCACTGAGATGAGAAGACTGGGACTGTTTATCTTACAGAAAGAAAGAACAAGAATCGGCACAATAAATAGTTGTATGCCTAGGCAGATTATTTGTTTAGAGCTTTATTCACGTTTTATAACCAAATAAGGCCTCCAATCAATTTGAAGTATATGAATAGAAGCAATTTCTTTACCATTCCCAATTAACATCATGAATCCACTGCTGCTCAAAAAAAATCAGGACTGTTTCTTAAGATTTAAGAAGGGGAGATGACACTTATAGGGAAATGATAACATCTGCATTTCCAACCTTACAGCATGTTCTACGGTATAATTAATCCTGTTATGGAAAAGTATTTTAAAGGAAATTAATTTTCTCACTGCTTCAGTAATGAAAAACTGAGGCAAAACAAAGTGTAGCGATTTCTCTTTAGTGGTTCAGTTTTTCCCTGACTTGACAGTCATCCCAGGCCCTGAGATGTAGTCTGGTATCTTCTCTATGGATCTGAGAGAAATATGAGCGCTCTGCTTCAAAACCCAACATCTCACCAGTCTTGACTGAAAGGAAGATGTACATGAAGCAGTTTAACTTGGAGCAATCTGAACACTATGAACTTTCCTTGGAGACATCTCTGTTACCTGCTCTCACAAAAATAAAGTGGATCACTGGGGACAGCTGCTGTGATTGAG
Source organism: Coracopsis vasa (assembly GCA_026283785.1). Classification (NCBI taxonomy): domain Eukaryota; kingdom Metazoa; phylum Chordata; class Aves; order Psittaciformes; family Psittacidae; genus Coracopsis; species Coracopsis vasa. The sequence goes on along the minus strand of JANHGB010012190.1, from coordinate 26,920 downwards.
CATGGTAGTACTCTGCTCTAAGCTTGGGAAAAAAAACACCAAACAAAACCCTACCTTGTTATTACTGCAAATAACAGTAACATATCCATTTCCGCAGGTTCTTTCAAGCCCAGTATCTTTAAATATACTGTATGCCAGCTGGCCTAAAAGTAGGCATTTTGTACGTCACTGATGAATTGTCCTTTCTTCCATCTGGTAAGAAATCATTTGTTTTCTTTTTTTCCCCTTCTTTTATGTATCATTTTAATTTTTATTTTTCAGTATAATAGCTTCAACAAATTGAGACATCTTCTTCAGAGTTGTAGTTCAGTTGTGTTGTTTTACTGTGCTACTCTGTTTATTCAAGAAGTTCAGTAATAGGAATTGAAATTGTGTAAGATGGAGTTGGAGACAAGAAAAGTAAAGTGCTGAGCAGCCAAAAAAATCAGTTGAGAATAAGGCATAATAAACTGGGAAAACTTAAAGAGTGAAGAAAAAGAAATAAAAAGGGAATTAGAAGAGTTAGTTGTGATCAGAGACAACAGTGAGGAACACAGAGAAGCAAACAGGCAGTCAAACACTGGCACAGGTAAAGAAAGTATTTAACATCCTTTGTCCAGCAAATATTTGCTGGTGTATTAAGAAGTCCAGAAGATACAATGTCTAACAAATCTGAACTCCAAAACATCACATAGCCGTAAAAAAGGTGAATGTGATGTGGATCAGTGCTGGTAGATTTATACCGTATTTTTCTGCCAAAAAGTTAATTATGGGCTCACTCTGTTCAATTTCTCCCTTTTGTGCTAGGAATGGCTAGCAAGAATGTTTTATACTTAAAGATGTTTTTAGAAGGGAACAAAACCAGTCTTATTTTCTGTTTTGTTTTGCTGATCACAGAGTATATATTAGTGTGGCAATATTCTCTTCCCGTGAATGGTTACTGTGAGCAATTATACACCTAATCATTAATTGTCTTTAAACTGCACTTTAATTAGTATGTTTCACTGATAGGATAGTTTCCTAGATTTGTTCCTTTATATCAGCAGTGACTGAGTCTTAAATGGCACCTGTAACTAGGGCACTTAAACACACCAGGCATCCACTCTGCTTCCCAAATTGAGCTCTTTGTTTCTCACTGTGTGTTAGTACAGGTAGTGACTTATCTCATTTGTTAATGAAGGAGGCTGATGGAGCTTAAGATATTCTCAGTATTTCTCAAGATGAGGCTATAGTTCACTGGAAACAAATGCAGTAATCTGTCAGGAGACCACACTATCTTGCTTTCATATGCCAGGATCTCTACTGAGTCATTGCACCTATACGTTTATTTGTCATTCCCTTCAACATTCCCTTTGTTAAAACAGAAATTAAAAGGGATTAACACATTAAGCGCTGTAACTTGAAAGAATACAATCTGCAATGTAGCTAAGATTGGAAAGAAATAAAAGGAAGTTGGTGTTTGGTGTCTAAACATGCAAGACAAAAAGTGAAGATGAGCTAGAAAGCTGAGCTTAAACTCAGAACCGTGCTCACAGTTGCATTCAAAACACTGGATGCAAATCCAGGCTTCCTATACAATGATGAAATTATACCCTTGTGTCTGGGAAGCAGCCAGCAGTATTCTGCACATGTTGGAAAGAATATGAAGTAATCCCTGACTAAGGATTGCAAGAGTCTCTATGAACATTGAACTGGGAGGGCGGGGGGAGGGAACAACCAACCAAAACTGAAACTGAATTCAGAGTCAAGGCCACACTGTCCTCTACTTGGTTTTATTCTATAAGTAGCAATGGATCTAACAAAAAGAAAAAAAGATTTTCATCTATGTTTGGAAGATATCCTGCCTTGAACATTAAAAAGACAGGCAAAAAATTGGAACGTACAAAAAATGCCCTATGCACCTCTGTGAGCTAAACCCCAGAGTGATCGCTATTAACGTGGGGTGTTTTTTGACTCAAATACAGTGTTAAAAACCAAGGAGACAAATCTTGTGGTTTAACTGCTGCTTTAACTACCTAAATCCAAAAATTGTACACCTCCACTGCCAGCAGTGAAGTCCCCTTGATCTCCAAATTGTCGTTCTTAAATCTTACCAATGTCAAAAGCTGGGTGACTCTGCCAGACTTAAACCTCCAATTTCTTTGTCACTAATACAGAATAAAGTAGTGACATAGCAAATATATTGATGAGAAGCTGATAAAAAAGAATAAAGAACATAAGGAAACTTTTTGTCATAATGAAGTAAGAGTGCCAATTGAAACATTATTGTAGCCAAGTTAAAGATAAATTTGTTCCTTAGTGTGTAGTCTATTGTGTGTCATATAGTGGGGCACGGGAGGGATAGTCACTTGTACATATCCGCATTGGGTTTTGAACTTTTTCTTTGATGCCTACGTAAACAGGTGGTTTTCAACAGTCTCAGGTCTGCAGCAGCAAAGCTTTTTCTAGAAGAAAGAATAATGAACAGAAAGAGCAAACTTTCAGTTTAACTTCGATTCAGCATTATGATGTTGGGAAGCATTATTTGGTGAAACCATGTTATTTCAACATGTTTAGTATTTGCCATTGAGTAATTGTGAGCCTGGAATGCTGGTTTATTTACCATGATTTTCATTTACAGTGCTTAACTTTTTTTTTTCTTATGACACCATGTAAGTGGCATTGATTTTAAGAAAACCTGAATATCTACTAGTGAAGACTTCCTATTTGTCTGTAGCATACCAGTGATGTGAGGAAAATTTCACTGAAGTTTCTACTACTACTTGCACTGAGATAGGAAAATTCAGAAATCCAGATTATGGAAAATGTTACAGTCAAACCAAATTAATAAGTAATAATAATAAAGAAAATTTAAGTATATTTTAAAGTGCAGTCATTAGAGAAAGTTTGCTACCTCTGTTTGACCACAGTGTGAACCAAAGTATCTGCACTGAATCTTCCTGCAGTTTGGAGAGAATGGCTGAGACTTCTAGATCTGATGACATTCAAAGCCAAGTGAGTTTTAAGTAGTTAGCTACATGAACCCGTTCATCTAAGGTGTAGTTTTACAAAGCAAAAGCTAATCTGTACTGGTTGCCCTGGTGTATGCTTTTACTTCACAGGAAACAGCAGAAAATCGATTACTCAAATTAGGTGGTGTATTTACATTTATCACATGAGAATAAAATGCATATTGGCAGTTGCAACACACTAGTAAGTGCCCCGTGTATCTACATTTTGCATTTTGGCTATTTTAATGGTTATTGGATGTGTAATGCTCCCAATTACACTGGGGAATGCCTAGATTATTTATCCTTTATGCAGTTCTCTAGTTGTTGGTTCTGTTACCTAGGTACTTGTGGATTAAGTGATCTTGGCATAGGGTGATCCTCACATGGAGAACAGGATCTCTTGAACAGAGTTGTTGGCAGCTGTCCTGGTGGTAACAAAAGTCTCTGTTGCAGAGGTCCTTGCAATGACATGTTCAGCTCCCCAAACTGTTGCTCTGCTGCATCCTTTTATGCAGTTGGCCACTAGCCCTACATGACCAATCCAGTGCATGCATTGAGCTGTAGCTGTTGACTATCTTAAGTTACAAAAAAACCCCATTTGTCTCAGCTGTATAGAAAAAGACTGTCTTACCATTTCTGTACCTGCAGAAACACTTTCTGCTGTTTACAGTTGTCTAACCAATGTACCACCTGATCAACTTTGCAATGGGAAGTTTCTGGCAGGGCTGGACTCTCCACCAAGGGAGTTAACCAGGACATCACAGCACGGAAATTAGTGTAGGCCCAGCAGAAGCTGCAGGTGGAAGTCTTCATAACTGAGAAATTCCCAGCTGGAGAACTCCTGCACCTGTTAGTTACGTACTTGATGCTGGAGGTGGTTAGGCATGCAGTGAGCACCTAGTTTGGAGGTAATCCACTGGCTTACCTATGCAGGCAACTGGCCCTGGGGATGCTAGGCCAAAAGGGATATTAGTGGGTTAAGTGCTCTGGGTGTGCTCAGGGCACAGCCCTTCTTCCCACTTACACCCCAGTTACAGCTCTAGGGCAAACCCAAGTTTCACTGGAAACTGTAGTTCCATAGCTCTGTGCCACAGGTATGCTGAACTCTGGGAATGTGAAGATCATATATATTAATACAAACTGCTGAACTGTTTTCATTCACTACCTGTATATTCATTCTCTTCTAACCCATACCATGTCAGCAGTGCTGTCTTTGAGAAATGATTATATAGAGAAAAGTTGATAGTACTTATAGTAATTATGTGTCCAGTGTCTGTTGTTAATACCTCAAGTAATTTCTATAACTCACTATGCATCGTACTGAAAATGTGCAGCTTGGTGTTATCTGCCTTAACAAAGATCTGTGATAGTGTGAGGTTTTTCAATCCTGCCAATGATGTTTGTTAAATTAAAGTTTGTATTTCAGTTTGAAGCTAGCTGGCGCATAGTGACAGTGAAGGCCAATTACTGTTGGAGTTCCTGTTGTGATGTTTTTAGTTTCTTAGCCTTTGAGAGACTGAGAAGAAAAAAAGAAGTAATTAGTTTTATAAGTGTCATAGTCCATTTCTTAGCTTGGTCAGAAACAAGAAAACAAATTAAGTAGGAAGAGATACTAAATTAGGGAGAAGGCACTATTGACATAGAAGTGGGCATAGAGTATTCTCTTCTGTGTTTCCTTTGCTAGGCGGTTAGTGGTATTGCAGTACAGTATCACAGCTAGTAGGAGTTTGTGTTCTTTGGGGTTTTTTATTTTCAGTTATTAAATTAAGTCAGTTTGTTTCTACAATAAAAATGATCAATAATAATAGAACCCAATACTGCTGTATAACCAATCTTCACACGCTGTAAATGAACAAACATTTCAATTACTACAATATGCTGGCCAAGCAAATGTATATTACAGCTTGGAAGATTTCTTCTGTTATTTTCAAGCACATATATCAGGCATCTTTAAGCAAGGTGTTATCACATGTCTGTGGCTTAGTGATGAGATTGTAGTGATATTCGTGTTTGACAGTTGCTCTGTTGGCCTTGTACATTATATCTAATTCTGAGTCGATTTGGCTTGCCATGCCCAGACCAAGACTGGGCACAGGTTAACTCAAAGTCTTAACCAGCCAGCTTACCACTGTAACATTATTATCAAAAGCATTTGTCTGTCTTTGATATAATAAATCTAGAAATGAATAGTATTCTGGATTGTAAATATGGACATATCAGTATCTCTTTTCATGTCTGTAAATGAAAATACCTGGATTTGTTTCTTCCTGAAGCCCACACTGTTTTTATCTAATTTATTTCATTTGCAGCAACATGTTGCTTGGAGAATTTCAGTGTTACTCATAGCTCTTTCACAAATCCAAAATAAATATTTCATTCTTCTTTTGGAAGTAGTAGTTTACATCTTTGTTTTCAAAGATTAATAAAGCAGAAAACTTAGCAAGAATGTTTATAAAGCAAAACCACTAGAGCTTGTAAGTGACTGAGAAAGGACAGAGTTACAGAGAAAGATTACTGCTTCACCATGGGAAGATCATTTGCTTAATCCTGTGCTCCTGGTCTGCTGTAGTGACTGAAGGTAGAGGTTTTCAATAGGCATACAGAGCCAAAGGCAAAGTGTGACCAAACATCAAACTGCAGAGGCTTAGTCATAGATATTTGTGGCCTTTCCTGCAGGCAGCTTTTCTTCTTCTGAACCCAATATCAAGGCCTTGGAGTCTTTCTGCTGACTCCATGTAATCAGTCTTTGTTTCGAGAAAACAGAATCTTATTTCATAGCTTTTCCCTTAAAACCTTGGATAAAATGATTCCTGGTCTGGTTTGGGGTTTTTTGATGCAACTTAAGGGGAAAGCTGGATGTTATCTGTGAAGCAGGTTTTCTTGTTTGGGACAGAGTGACACCACCCTAGCTCTGAGAAAATCAGCACTGGGGAGATATTCCAGAGCTTCCCTGAGCTTCACTCTCTCTCGTGTTTGATTCATCCTGCAGTGCTGGCACTTATTGAGCCTCTAACTGAAAAACAGCTTCATGTGAATAAAATCCAATCTTGTATTCATTCACTGTACAGCTGAAAGTGCAAGCGGTCAGCTCAGCCCATCAGTTGGCTTTGCCCTCTATCTCTTGTCAGCATCACTGTCTGTCAGAGGGTCACCTCCTAGTCCCTGAGGAGCAAAGTGCCCTGTGTTAGCTCTGCTGGCCTGTCAGTTTTAGTCACTGGACACTTTGCAGTAAGTAAAAGAGAATTTGCATAGCTATTCTTGGTCAGGTACTTTGTTTTGTCTTGATTAGGTGAAATTAATGATTGTTCCTGTGCTCTCACCTGGAGATGTTCTATTCTTCTCAGTGCAAAAGCCGTTGCATATCTCCAAATGCGTGTAGTCCCTGTTAGTATTTGGACATTTCCCATTCAGCTAATTTCTTTTGTCCCATAAGAGACATCGCAGCCTCTTAACACACATGGGGAAACTCAGGGAAATTAAAGAAATGGGTTAAAACCATGCAGGAGGCCATAATAAAGCGAGTCTTCCAGATTTCTTGTTTTCGTACTCATATTCTCAGTTGGTGAATGCTCCTCCCTCCCTCGAATATTTTCTAAGCGAACGTACTCTTATTTTTCTTCAGCTATTTCCAAAATATCCTTTACTGCACATACAGGAACCCCTTCTGTAACCAGGCTGACAAAGTACATTCTTTCCTAGCTAACAGTTAAGGTCATTTGTATATTTGTTTTGTCCCAGTTGAAACTAATATCCTTTTCCCCCACTACTCTTCTCTCCAGCATCTGTCTTTCCTGGCTGCAATCCTTCTGGATTCTAATTAGGCTTCCAATGGCTTGGCTCAGGGTGTAACTGTAACCAATTTATCATTCTCTTCATCTCCCTCTGGGACATTCATTGAAAGAACAGTACCTGAATATTTTCCCCTTTATCTACAATTGCTAGTCTATATCAAACATGAAATCTTGACAGATGGAATCCAATCTGTTGCAGTGAGTTAGTTTATTTTTTCTCTTTTTGAATTTATTTACTGTACAAAGAAATATGGAGAATTTGTAAAGGTGAATATTTAAAATTTGCTATATAGAATGGTTGGGTTGGGTGTTTCTTGTGGTTGTTTCATTTTATTTTGTTTTATATCTGAATATCTGGGTTATGTGAGATGAATGAGAAAACGATATGAGACTTGATTTTGTTGTGATAAGAGGAGGGACAGATCTGATCGTAACAAAAACAGATGTAATGTGCAGAGCCATACCACAGTCACTCATGTTATCTACTAAACACTCTCTCTTTGCTGGTCTCTCACTGACCAGCAAAGAATGCAAGGAAGCATTCTGCCTTCTGCTACTAGAGCCTCTGCCAGCGAATCAGTAAGGTAGTTCCTGAAATACATTCTGCTGTAGGAAAGTGTGATAAAAAATTATTTTGCCAAAGTGCTGGGCCAATCAATCAAGTGTTAATGATGGATCATGAAACCCATTTGTTGACAAATAAAACCGTGTGTGCTGTGCCAGTGAAACCAACTGTGTCACGCGTCTCCCTGGGACTGCCTGAAGTATCATTTGCTGAAGCAGAATTTATTGATGGCAGGGGCTAATACTGTTGCTAGCCCATACAACTGAATTTGCAGGTGCATTGTAGACTTAACTCTTAACGGTGCTTGGCCCCACAGGGGATATTAAAGTGTTCCCTAGACCAGGAGTTCTGTGGGGAGGAAATGAATCAGGACCAACAATAACACAGGCTTACTCGTTTAGACCTTGCAGCTGGTTTCAGTATTTTTGACCATGTGATGCACATAGTATGGCCTCAGGCTTAAACAGGAATACTAGATGAAATGTTTTATTCTGGGAGTCAGCAGAGCTGAGCAATTATGTTTAAAACCTCAGAGGTTCTCCAGTAGAGACCAGAACTAGAATTCCTTCTATTGCCATGCCTACAAGCAGGGTTGGGAAGCTTTTGTGGAGAGACTGATTCGACTGGCTAGTGGTATGTTGATGCTCTCTAGTTGCTCATGAGTAGTTTTTTCCTTTTCCCAGCACTTAGCTGATGGGAGCAAGGAATAATTGTCCAAATAACTCTGATGCTGTATGAGATTGCCAGCATAGGAGAGAGAGGAATTAACCAAAGGGTTACTGAGGTGTGTTCAAGGACCCCTGGCACTGCGCCTGCCTTTACTTTCTAAAGCAGTAAGGCTTTATTCATAGAAGTTGAGGAAGGAAATCGTGATATAAATCCTGTCACTATTTGTTACTTCATATTTTCAACTACTTTGAGCCAGCCTACACAGAAGCAAAAGGCTAGGCTCTTGGGGAACTTGAAATTGTAAGTCACCTAATTGTAAGTTACCTCTAGTATTGTAGGTGATGACTGGGTGTTCTGGATTGTGACGCTTAAAGACGTCTGTATAATGACATTCATTACTTTGTTCTGTCGCATGGTTTCTGCTGCTCATCTGTTTGTTTTTCTGTGCTGTGTTCTACCTAACAAGCATGGTAGCATAAGCCCTACCACCGAAAGAAAACACATTTCATGTTGCCTTCCTCTTCAAAAGGACTGTTGGGATGGATGAAGTGTTTCCTGTGAGAGGGATTTCTCAGGAGGATTTTTGAGGTCTCACATCCCTTAAGTGACGCGAAAACCCTTTGAGTAATGAACTGGAATTTGTCTTAGTGCCCATGTGCACAAGAGTCACAAAAAGCATTCATTAATACTATCTACTGTTAGTAAAACTAAAAAAGCAATCTTATAGCCCTCAGTATTGTTACAGGTTTTGAATTCTCTAAGCAAAGACAGAAGCTGCTTTGGAGAGCTTAGGTGAACACTGAGCTTTTGAGTTTGTGTGCCACATATTTTAGGTGGCATTTACAGTTTAGTTTTGTAAAAGAAGCACAACCTTTCACCTCTCCTTGTTTCCCCTTACCTTCTTCCTTAGCTTTGACACTATTTTGTTAGTACCTTTTATGTTACATGCTATCTGGCTTTAAAATGGTTGAGAAAATATGAAACTGAAACTAAAAAGTCCAAATTCTACCAGAAGTCACAAGTAATTATTCCTAAATAATGCATGGCTTCTGCAGTCCAGAAAGCATTTGACTGATCTGTACTGTACTCGCATGAAATATTCTTTTCTTACTCGCAGTGAAGCATGACAATTTCATTCCAAAAGATTTGATTTATTCAGCATCGTGTTAGGTGATTGATGTCATATTCTGGCATAAACAAAAATATTGATTACAACTTAAATAGGAAGCCAAAAGCTACAGTTGTGAAGATGAGATCCCTTTGTTATACTTTTCACAGGCAGATGTAAGTGGTTGCAAGAAGTCCCTATTGGAGGTGTTGATGCTCACCGTGCTGGATACTTCAACATGCTGTTCGCTGTGAAGGACATTGGGTAATATGTGAGAGTTCACTGACAGACTAGCTGGCTTTTGGAAAAAAAAATCCACAATCCATACTTTGTTGTGCATTCAAGTGATGCCTTGGGTTTTGGACACAGAAAGACCATCATATGCTGCAGCAGTCTGTGCTCTTCCTAGCAGACTACAGCCCCTCTCTGTCTCTCTCATAATCTCTTATGTTAGAGCAACAGCTCCCCAGTCATTTACAGGCTCATAAACACAATCCAACAGCATCCGTCTGCCCAACAGACCAGGGAAACAGCTTAGAAAAGAAAGCCAAATACAACAATAACTCACAGCAAACAAACAGGCAACTACAACAATCAGATCATGCTGCAGGAGCTGTTCCAAGTACCCAGACACTTCATTAGACATGGAATAACAAAAGAAAATAGACCGGAGTCATCTCATTTAACTCTTAGGCAAATTGCCTTTCTCAATTTTTTTTCCCCTCAACTCTTATATAGCCATATTTTCTGCTTGCAGTAAAGAAATGCAACTTCTGTCTGGAGACAATGAACTATGTTTTGCAGCCACAGGACTTGGAAGTGAAGACTTCTTGAGTTCTAGTTTTGCTCTTACATTGACATTTGAGTAGTTTGCATCTCTGTGTTTTGTTTCTTAATGTATAATCTGCTTTACACTTTAATACCGTAGTAGAACAATGTGAACGAGAGAGTTGTCCTTCACTGTGTATCAGTGATGGATAAACTGCTTTCTGCCTCTCCTAAGATTTTACCTGTGCTTTGACTCATCTGAATAATGCACATATATTGCAAGCCATTTGAAACCAGTCTTGAGCCTTGTCCAAAGGGGAATTACATGGTTGAATCAATTAATTGTTGTACTTTATTTTGCTGATAAGAATTTTAGTTGAAACTACTATGATTATTTCAATGATGATTCCCAGACCTGCAGTGTCCTCTTCATTTAGTGAAATTTTCCTATTTCATTTCATACATTGGTTTTTGGGTTTTTTCTTCATTCATGAATACTATATTTTATGTCAGCCTCTTCTTTACAGTTCTGGTTTGAAGTCTTGAACTTGTTTGTTGCTACAGATTCCAGAGGTCTGTGATCTGTTCCCTTCTTCTCTCCTCTTCCCATGTACTCAGGCTTACACTCTCATTCCCTGCAAACTTGTCAGTCTAAGAGGCTGTTTGGCCTTAAGTGTGTGGTGGGAACTACCTGGGAACATAAACAGGTGATGTCTACAGTCTGATCCTTGAAAACCCCTCCTCACATGCTACCTGAATAGCAGAGTTGACCAGGCTGTTCAGGAACCTTTATTAGTTTGTTTGGTTTTTGAACTTAGAAGATAAGAGTTTCTTAAGTGGACAAAACCTGACAATCATGAGTGCTTAGGTGCAGCTAGCACAATGCACCCTAAAAATGCCAAATGTTCAGAATGTGAATAGCTTAGCAGGATATAAGTATTTTAAGTCTCCTAAGGGAAAATAACTGATGAAACCAAAACATGAAGCTGATGCTTGTACCTATACCATTATATATCATATGTAGAAAATCAAGTCATTATTGAATAGAAATATTGTAAACAACAGATAGTCTGATCTTTGGAAAAGGTCACAAACATCTACCTATTTCCAGTGGTTTGTTGAACAGGTGGGTGGAATAGTAAATCTGTGAGGCACTTGGAGCAGTACTAAGCCTGTGAGGTACTGAAGCTGATTTCCTTACCTCAGAGGTAGCTTCAGATCTGTGGAAAGCAGTTTGGAGCCTGGGGCTTTGAAATATCCACAGCTGCAGAGAGACAATCTTTATTAAAGAAAAAATAACAAATATAGTATTTAGATCTTCACAGTCAGTGATTAGAATCTTTCTTGTTGGGTAACGGATCTAAACACACTTGCATCATTTACTGAAAGCTGACAAGCTTTACAAATACTGTTGGACAGCAAACACTTTTTCTCAGTATTATACAAACTGAGGTTTTTCCACAAGATATCCCTGGGACACTTTCCATGGCTTGTTTGTGAAGAAGAACATTTTGCATGCCCTGGTTATTGACTTGACACTCATGGCATTTGATACTGCAAGCAATGGATGATAGTGATGGCACTTTTGGGGGTTTTAAGGCAGTTTTGGCTGGCACATCACAGCTTCAGTGCTGAACGGTCATCATGGAGCCAGGTCATTTCAGTGATGAGCATGTCATTAGATAAGTAGATGTTAAGGGAGAAACTGCACAGCAGAAATTAACTTCAGTCTCTTTCTGTAGTCCTTGTTGATCATGTAGGTGGTAGGCTTTACAGCAAGCCTTTCAGGTGTGGCGAAAGAATAGTGTGGTTAATGAATTATCCAATTTAAACCAAAGTGAGCACCACTGGTACCCAATGTTCAGCTGGTAACATCTCTCTATGTGTGGAAATGTAGGATAATTTTTATTAGCTTTATGGGTGCTTGCATTTAGGTTAGTAAAATGCTAAAATTCTTCTATGCTGACATCAGTTGCATGTACGAATGTGAAATATGTGCTAGGACACTGGTGATTAGTGTGAATTTTTCTGTTTTGTACCTGTTAATTTGTCAATGTACTAATTTTAAAGTAGGCAACAAAAGTGCATCATTTCAGCTTTAGAAAAATAGCTATCTACTAAAATGCTCAGTGCTTGTATGTAATAGTTGATTCACTGATCCATTCTATCCCTTAAATATGTAGAAATAGGAGATGTTCTGTGCATTAAGCGTATTTATTTCTTTGGATAACACTAACTTACATTCTATGTAACAGTTCATTGTTGACTTGGATCCTAGTATTCACATCTGGATTATTTGTTGTGAAGATCTCGAAAACTGTGTATGCCTAAGAAACATCCTGTATCAAGGCCACAGAACAGATCATATCAGTGTCAGAGACAAGGACACTCTGACAGAATGATTAAACCTTAGCATTTACCAATACTGTACAAAATTCTTGCATGTGTGAGAAATTAAACAGTATATCTACATTTCCTGAGTTTATTTGATGTATCAGGAGGTATCAGGAAAGGGCATTTTTGTTTGAATTGAGGTATTGCATTCTCCTTCCGTCTGCGCACACGCAGCTGGATACCAGTGAAGGTGCCCTACCTGCCTTCTCTTTGGCATTTTGTTGCTGTTTTATTGAGACAGACCCACATCAAAATGCAGCCCCTGATCCATACCTTTGAGGAGATAGGAAGAAATACTAGTTTATGCAAAATGGGAAACCCTCAGCTCGGGAGGAAATCCCATTGGAACCTATTTCTGAGTGCTTTAAGTATTTAGTTTAATTGTCAGAGAACTGATTAATCATTCCTTATTGTTCCCTGCCTAACTTCTGTATCCCGTACTGAGCAAAGCTGCCTGTGTTGTGCGGTGTTCAGGTGCTCTGCTGACCGGGGTCTTCTTATCTCTCTCCACAGACCAGTCAAATTTTCTGCAATATAAAAAATGTTTTCTTCATCCTCTCTCCAGCTAGATTTCTGGCTATCATCATTCATGTGAATAAAGGCAATCTTCCTTTTAGTTTTTGGTCTGAAAGCCACTCTGTTCCAGTTCAGAGACGAGCAATCCCTTACTTCTATTTATCTTCCCAGGTAAAAATCCATTGGCTTTTGAGGCAAGCACTCTTGCATAAGGCTTTTTGACACCTGCCTTTGCAGGTGATGTTGTGCCTTCGCAGTTTGCAGCACCAAAAACCGTCACACTGGCATGGTTCAGGGTTCCAGGATCCATTAGGGTGCTGCTGTTAAACTGTGATCTTTACAGCATATCCTGCTAATTGCATTTTAGCAGCTAGATGTCTCTCTTTCCTCCATTATTAAAAATAATAGTAGGTGAGTTGCTCTTGCCTTTGGAAAAGACTTGTTGCCCTCCATAATTTGTCCATTTCAGAGGCAAATTTAAGATCTGGATTCAGCTATAAATCTGTAACTTAGTGAGCATGTGGCTTGATTTTGCACATAGCTTTTTCAGATCATTGATTGTTTCCCTCTATTAATCTGTTCTGGCCTGAGGCTGACCTATGTTTTTGCTTTTCATGTTCCTCTCTGCTTTCCAAGCAGGATTGCAGATCGAGATGTTTTCTGCCTGTAGCATTTACCTTTTCTCTTGATCACAGCTGTTTTCCACATCGTGTAATAGTTTGCATTTTGTGATATTTTTAAGTCAGAAATACTGTCCTGATGCAAGAATCAAAATCTTTGGTGTAAGTGGTGGATTGTGTGTGCACAGTTCCGTAGAGCAGTTCCTTTGGCATGAACCACTGCATGTACTGCGGGGCCATCACTGCTGCAGGGGTTAGTAAAGTTGAGTGGAATATTATAGAGTCATAGAATAGTTAGGGTTGGGAAGGACCTTAAGATCATCTAGTTCCAACCCCCCTGCCATGAGCAGGGACACCTCAATACCCATATCGAGTGCATATTTTTTGTCTTACAGTGGAAATCTGGGGGGGCGTTATTTTAGAAGAGCTTTCTTCCTGCTTATACTTGGTTTTGCATTGCTTGTGTTACTGTTTTTTTTGTTCAGTGTCTTCAGATGGTTCCTGCAGGTGTGGAATCACTGATAGAAACCAAAGGAAAGGTTCCTGTTTCATTCCATCCTGTAACAAAACAATATTGTTCCTCTCATGTTTTTCTCAAAGCTGTTAACTCTAAGGCCAAAATACCTCCGGCTATTCTAGCTCAGCCAGTCAATGAACACTTCTAATTAATAAAGTACGCGGCTATTCTCCTAATCAGAAATTGACACACCACAGATATAAAACTTATTAAAATAGTTCTATTTGTAGTTCTAAATTTTCCTCAGAGGGCATTTAAAGGTGGGCCAAGGAAGATTGTACATTGTTACTAAGAATGATTTTTCAAAGCACAGGAAAACTGAGTACACTGACGTTTGCTGCTGCACGGACAGTGCTAGAAATAGCATTTTATAAATATCCTGGGTTTGGCATTTAAAACAAGTTTTCAAAAGTTTAGTATAATTAACATTGTACTTTTCAAATCCTGAAGGTGTTATAAGGCAGAAACAACTCTGTAAGAATATATGTGTGCAGTGTAAAAGAGCATTGTAACACCAATATAAGTAATAGATAAATCAATCAGTACACTCAGTACACTTGCTTCATTATAGGTAAAGATGCTGGTATGTAGTGTCTCTATATATTGTATTTATACTAGGTCTTTGCTAATAAATGCTATGAAACTTTTAGGATAATACACCCTTTTGATTGTCACATGGTTGTAGGTCTTTAATACCTAGGCTGTATCTAAAGCTACACCCTGAATCTCATTGATTTCATATTTGCATTTGATATTGGGTAGACTAAGCATATGAATTGCTTGTGTCAGGATCAAGACATAACTGTTTAATATAGTTGTATTTTAATTCTAAATATAATACAGTAGCTGATTAGTTGCTTATGTTCTGAAAAGAAATATTTACACATATATATGACATAGAATAATAGAATAGTTAGGGTTGGAATTTAATGCATAATAAATATATAGATAATATTTATTAAGCAATATGATTGTGATGCATTTATATTGTTGCATATGTTGCATAAAATGTATATTATGCAACATGTATTTATATGGAATATATTACAGTATTGATATGAGTACATATATATGCCCATATACTATGTATTGGTACATGTATATGATTATATATAAAAATTTCTAATGCATGCAGTGAAATATCAGTGAAAGCATATAGTACTATTGTATACGTTTGCAAATGAATTTCCATCATGCAGTTGAACATTGAGCTTTTCTTAGAATTTCTGCTTTATCTTACACTGTGATGGAGGAAGGAAGAAAAAGAGATGTAGCATTTCTCAATGTTGAATTACTGGTTTGGCCCAGGAGCTTCGATTTGTAACTCCAGTTTTATGATGTTTGAAGTTTATAGATATGTGGCAGCGTGGGCAGATATATGTAATATATTGTAAGTGTGTAAAGTCCACTGTGCTTGTGTCACTTTAATGTTCAATTTTCTAAATGGTTTTCAGCCCTTCATTTGTGCTGTTTAGCAAATAATGTTTAAAAGTAGTCATTTGCCTAAATAACAGTATTCTAAGTGCATTACTCATTCACAGAAGGAAATTAGCATGTGTTTGGTAAGAAGGTATCGGAATATATTAAGGTCTTATTCATGGAAAATACAGACCTGTAAGTTTTACCAGTGTTTGTGTGAACACAGCTTTGGGGTCAGGAACAGAAGGGAAGTCATTTTCAAGGACAGGGGTGAGTTCTTTGCCCTAACATCCATGGGGACTTGAGTCGCATGGTAGCAGCTTATGTTTCTGAGAATGTGACTACTGTGCCTATGAAGGTTAGGCTCCTAGCATACATGCTCCATGCATGCTGGGCAGCGAACCTTTGTACCTTGGAAAATTTCATCCCAGTATCTTCTGCCTGCTCTATTGCAACCTACAATAATAACCCATTAATCAAGTGTCACCGTTTCTAATACAGAGAAGTTCTTTTTTATTGCCTTCATTTATAATAATTTAGTTTATACTTTACAATGTTATTGATTTTATGAAATGGCTCATTACATTTACACAAAGCTAAATCATTCAATTAGGTGCTTTAAATTAAGTCATATACATTTTTTTACTGGATTTATTGTTGGATAGAATTCGAAATCAAGCCCTAAGAAATCATTTCTGAAGATAATTCTTGGGAAGACATTCTTATGTTATAGGCTAGCAAAATAATATGAATTGCTCAGCAAGTTTTTTAATAATAACTAAAATCTAGATCCCCTTTTGTAAACTCCTGGGTAGTATAAGCTGTGGGAAGTTCACTTGACTTCCTCTTCATGAACTCGAAAGGGGAAAATCACCATCAAAGGGATTTTGTGTATACGCAGTTAAGTGACAAAAACCAGTATTCTGAAAGATGGTCCATCAGTCGGCCCTTCACGTTAAGGCACAGGCATAGACACTGAAAAGACAGGCAAGATGTGTCTGTGTAAGACCTTGGCCTCCTTATACCTTCTGTACTGTCCTGTAAAGAAGGGGTGAAAGCTAGTCTGCTTTTTTGAACAGTAAGAATTTAGTCTACTCAATTAAAATCTCTATACATATCGGCACCATTCAGAGTTCAGTGTTTTTAAACATGTAGGGTTTTCCTGCTTTCCCCCTTTCCTCTCTGGTGATGGAAGTTTTTATAATACATGAATTTAAGAAAATGAAACATTTTTTCAGTCTTAAAACTGAAGTGAGGAGGAATACACATTGGAGGAAGACAGCCACAGCAGAGTTAAGTCTGTTCAGGAATGCCTACTTGAGTCTGGAGCACTCATCTTGGCATTGCTGATCTTAAATAACACAGTGGGTTTTAGCAAAGAAATCTTCAGTTTAGAAAAGCACCTTGTAGTTCAAATCTCAATAACTAAAACAATAATTATTTGTCATTCAAAAGGTATTTCCCTTTTATTCAAACTTGTCAAACTTTTTTCCAAAGGCAATTCACTTAAAAGTTGTATTAATCCTAAATCATCTATGACCAAATCACTGTGACTGAATTTGAAGATGAGGTGGCTCATTTGCAGTTAAGATACTACCTTTTCTCCATTAGCTTTTCCAAAACTTTTTTCTTATTCCAAATCTGTCAGCTTTATAATTTTCCTGGCAATGGGTTTCTTTTACACTCTGTGAAGAAAGCAAAAGGATGCAAGTCCTTTGCTTGCATTTGTTCCTAAGGGTATGTTTTCGCTCTTTCTTGCTTTGGGAGGGATTCCTTGAGACCATCTCTTCCGTTTGTAATCATTTCTCTGGTGGACAAAAGGAATTGTGAAACTGCAGAGTTAAAGCCTAGTAAACCAGCAGTTCTCCTGGTAATAACATAACAACAGTAACTAGAGAAGGGATACCGTTGTTAGGATAAATGGTGGGGAACTGGGATGACTACCACATGGCTGTGGCAAGAAATGTTTGCCACAGTGAAAGGCAGTGTATGTCTGTTAGAGCCCAGCAGCTGAGATTAGGGCCATTACTGAGTCGATGTCTGGATTTATTGCGCTGCCACCTCCTCTTTGCTTTCTACCTTGTTAACCCTACAAAAATATACATTTTGTTTATATTCCTGTCTAATCCCGACTATTTCTTTTTAAGGTTTTTGTCTCATTTTTTCTCTGTTTCCTTTGGTTGCTGTAATTTTTCTTTATGCTAGCTGCAGTGTTAACAATTTGCCTTTCTATTCCCTTTGGAACAGTTTGTCTTGCTGATCTCCCCTCAGCTTCTCTTTGTCAAAGATGACAAGCTTACCATCCTTAATTTTTCTGAATAATTAAAGCCTTGAATCTGGTTACCCTCTGCTGGACTGTCAGGATTTGTAGCTTTAAAAAAATAATAATAATTAGGTGCTCTGAGCTCTTCAAAGTGTTCCAGAGGTTTCCTCTCTCTGGTAATAAAACTGGCTCTGTGTTAGCAGGGAATCTATATATTCATCACATGAAATGGTACTGTTTTGTGCACGTGCAGTTTCTAGGGGAGATTGTTAATACATATTAACTGCGCTTTTTTTACTTTACCTTGATTTTCACTTGCTTCCAGTGTTGTATATCAGATGGCTACCAAAGAACTGCCTCTTTTCCTTGCATTGTCTGATGTTATAAATTATCATTGTTTCTGCTTACTGTTCTCCTATGTTTATTCAACATTACCTAGATGCTCTGCAAACTGTTTTCCTTCCTTTTTAACCTTTCCCTTTTTGTGTGTGTGTGTCTCTTGCCTAATCCTTAACAAGTCTTTACACTGTGTCACCTTAGGAGCAACTGTTCAATCTCTAATCACATTCCTGAAATAAAAAATGACACTTTTTTTTATGATGCTAAAGATTCTTCCCTTCAGTGCGTTTCTTCACAGTGTGATGTCCCATCACCAGTGCTTGACCCATTTCTGCTACCTGTGGTGCAGTTCCCTTCAGCCTGTCAGCTGCAAACAGAAAAGACCTTAAACTTGAAACAAGTCCTGCACCTCTGTCCTCTTCTATCATCAAATCAACTTTGGGACAGTCGTATCGATGCCCTTGCTAGGACAGAGCTCCTTGGCTGGGAGATCAGCAGAAGTACCATGAACTGTATCCTCTCCTGCTTCTCTGTTTTGGTTGAAAATGGCAACACCACATTACCTCCCATGTCACCGTGGCACCTGCAGCATTGCAAAGGACCCTTGGGTCTTCCTGAGGACTCGGCATGGGTGAGTTTGTGCTGCCTTGCTGAAATCTGAACTCCATGGACAGCACTAAAACAGTCAGTAAGTTGAGGACACACTGGGTGGAAATGGCATATAAAACACATCTGAGTTAAAGGTGTTAATATTCTGGTCAATGGAGGATGGAAATTGGATATAGGGATTAAGCAGAGAAAGAAAGAGATCAAAATCACCTTTCTGGTTTTGTTTGTTATTAACTCACTTCATGTGTACTGTCTGTTTCAAGCAAGCATCTTATCCCACGCTACGCCAGGGGGAAAAGGATAACGCTCTTTAAATTATTTTTCAGTTTTTCTGAGAAGGTTTTGATTATTTCAACCCCGAAGTCTCTGATATGAATTAGATTAGAAGTCTCTCACATTGCAATTGCTAGCATCATGCTGTATTGGTACTCTGAAGTCGGTCCTTTTCATACTTTTTTGTAGCTGTCATTCCACTATATATAAAGTAATTAAATATTTGTTGGTTTAGAGCTTCTAATCTGAGTCTCCCAAGATGCAACTTGAAAGTCTTTACCAGCAAGACAGCATCTTTTTCTCTGGATCCCCCACTGAATTTGTAATTGTTTATTCAAAAAACAGTGGTTGGAAATCAAGAAGCATCTACAAAGAATAACCAAGGAATTGATGATAAAAGTAATCACCTCAGAAATGGCAGTGGGCAGCCTAATTGAATTGACCACCGAGAGGGAGACTTCAGTCCCTTTGTTGTCCAGGTGAGCTCAGAGGAATCTGAGGAATTTGCAGTGGGTGAAATCCTCTTCCTCCCCCTCTCTCCACATGCCTTTTCCTTGTCTGTGCAATTGAAAAAGATCTTTTGACACCGTGTAGTGCGTAACATTTTTTGTTTCTCAAAAAGCCCGAAAAAAATCTATGGTAAATAGCTTGCTGAGAGGTAGAGAAGAATGGAAAACATTTATGTAGCAAATAAATCACATAGCAAATAACTAGTTTTGGAACACTGCATTTTGTTTGCCTGTGGGGCATTAATGCCAGTCCTAGAGGACAGAACAGAAAGAATAAAATTGAGTTAAATAAAACCAAAGTGTTTAGCCTTACAAACTCACCAGCAGCCATCAGTGCCAAGCATTAATTCCTCTCCTGCTGACAGCAGGGAGGTGGGTGAGACAATACTGTCAGTTGCACAAATTAAGTCACTGTGGCAGAAACACAACACAAATAAATAGAAAAAACAATGCAAAGAAAACCAGACTGTTGTTGCTGCATAAACCTTCTTCCAAGCTGGAGGCACAGAGAAAGGAAATGTAATGACTTGGTGCATGTCATCTTGTAGCCTGACAAGCCCTTTCAGAAAAGAAAAAGAGCGTAAGATGCCAGGAGAGGTCTCACAGCACATTCTGATAGAGAAAATGGGCTTGTAGGTAGCAGAAGAATCCCCTTTCCAGCAGACTGGGAAATGAAAAAGCTGTGCTGAGCCCTGGGAAGCTAGCAGGAACCCTGATCAGGATTAAGCTGAAAGAAAGGAAATATATTTGATAAGAAAACACAGGGTTTTTTCATTCTCTGTCATTTAATCGCTGTAATATTACAGACCCAACTCCCAAGACCCCTTTTTAACAGAAAGATCTATAAGTTCCCTCTCACCTAACAACATAGAAGCTACTTTTTTTCTTCTTCTATCAGCTTATAAATTTATGGACAGAAAATATATTTTCAACCAATTTTATCTTTAATCATCACAACTCTATACATTCAAGTTATCTGTCAAATTTAAGCTTGTTTTTTTCAACAGTTTTAGCACTGTCCACCGTGATCTTGTTTCTTTGTAGTATTCCTAACTTGGCTGTTTTCAGAGAGTTACATTATGAGACTTGAAACAGAAGTGGAGGATAGAAATAATATCCAAGGGATTGAGTACATGTCCCACGTGTCTCTTGCAACAAGGGACGGAGAAATTACTGTGGATCAACTGTAATTCGTATAATAATTTCGAAGTCCATGCTTCTATGGTGTTCATTATCTCTTCTATTCCTAAACTAATTTAATCTAGCTACACTGATTTGAAAGTAATGCATAAAGTCCAGTACCCAAAGCAATCTGGTTGCTTGCTAACTAAAAACACGTCAGTAGTCCAAATCAATGTTTCTTCTGTAACCAGTGCTCCAGACTGACGGGAGCACTGGAGGCTGGGATGTTGCTATGCCCATTAGGTAGACATAGTACTTGGAGAAGAAAGAACATACCAAGAGAATACTGATGTGTGTATCCTCACTTGATAACACGGGGTTTAAGTTTTTTAGTTAGCAGATGTCAAAAAAATTCATGTCGCAATAAACAAGTAACTGATGATACAGACAACTTTCTTTGGATGTGTATTCTGCCTTAATAGCTGTAATTGCACTTGGGCTTATGTGTGCTTGATCCCATGTGCTTTTGTCTTTGCTCTCCGCACAAGCCGTTTGCCTAGCTGGGTCTGAGCCATGTGGTTGGGGCAAACCTCAAACTTGTCAGCTCATCTCATGTCACACATATTTTGTCTCCCATCCACAGCAAACTGTGGGCAAGACAGGAGTGCTTACAGATTTACTGCATGAATCCCTATTATGGTGCTGCATTAAGGCCAGGATAGATAAGAGTGAGATCTGAGAATATGACTTGGTTTGGAAGGAATGAGCCAGGCCAGTGACTGTGTCCTTCTGGAGCAGCAGTAAGTTCACACCGTTTCTTTTTTCACTTACTATGTAAAAGTTTCCCGAGCCGATGATCCCGTTGTCTCTTTCCCAACTTGGGCTGAACTTGAACAAGGGGGCTGTCAAAAATTCTATTTCCAGTGTGAGCTCAAACTGTGAGCCAAAGTAAGAGTACAGATATCCCCTTTCGTCTTACCGAATGCATACTGTAACAGCGCTTGCTGTGAGGTGCTGGAGGTGATCATGCTTTTTTGAATATGATTAAGTATATCATCTTGTGTCTGCTTCACTGTCATCTCTGAAGACCCTATCTACTCAGCACACAGCCCCAAAGTCTAAGAGGTCATAAGGTCTTGCTAGCTGAAAAAGGTTGTTATTTTATGATGCCAGTTGGTAGCTGACATCCAAAGTTTATATTTATAGCCATGCTTTCTTATAAAGTGTTCTTGTCCTACATGTCTAGTTGAAGACAATAAAAGCTCTGGCTTTGAGGATTCCGTATTTTAACTAATTAAATTGTTCAGCTCATTAATTTCATGTAAGACAGGCAGATAATTTTTCCTGGAGTTCAGAGGAAGATTTAATTCTTATACACTTAACAATTGGTTCTGGAGAACATTTTTCATCCCATCCCTAAGAAAGCGATGTTGATATTGCCCTAAATGCATCAAGAATATAAGCTGCACAAGAGAAAGGCACAAAAGTATAGCTTTTAATTTGTGACCTAATGCTCCAGGAGTTCCCAAACAAATATGTTTGGAATTATGGAGTTTCATCTCTCAATGAACTTTTGAGAGTACTGTAGTCTTAGGCTTACAATTCAATAGTTTCATAGTTACTACGTTTGCTTTTAAGTTGACTTTATAGATAACCTTGAAAAAGAGAGATGGCTGTTGCAGAGGCTGATGAACAAGTGACTTGCACAAACTGCATAGGCAGCTTTGAGAAATTGAAAAAGGAAAATGGGGAGGAGGGAACCCGCAGTGGGAATGGATATCACAAATGGTAATGTGTTACCTTTTGCTATCACATATTCTAATCCTGTACAGGTTTCTGGGATACCAGTGTAGTATTTTAATCTTACCAAGTCGAAATATTCTGCACATTTATATTTTTTTTTTCCCAGACAGGAATTATTTTAGGAATTTACTTTAGTACTTTCCATCAACAACATGCTTATGGAACATGTTCTTTAACCACTATTAGCTTGAGCAGCTGTTTGATTTGCCAGTCCAAATCCTTTGACAGCAAATATTATTCTAACAAATGCTTTGTTTGAATTTGTAATTCTTTTTTATAATTCACTATCTTTGACTTTTGTTATCAAAGATATTAATGGAGTTTGTTTAACCGTAGTTTGCCTCATTTACAGAAGAATCCTTTTTTAACTTGTCATACAGTAAACAAGTAAATAGCATTTAATTTGTAAGCTGCCTGTTTTCGTCTAGTTTATCTCATTTGAAGGTGAAGATTTATTAGCTTCTGTCATGTATAAATGGATAGAAAGAACAAGTTTAACAATATTCACAAGAGAAATAGGTTCTCACTTGATTGCGTATATTTAAAGTTACTTGAAGTGTAAATCTAAACAGTTGATACTTATTTATAAGAGCTGAAACTTAAGTCCATTCCAGGTGCCTTTGTGTTAGGTACTGATATTCTAAGTTTAGATTGGTTGGTTGTGATGCATGGACAAACAGGGACTTCATCAAAGAAGAGAAGGAAAATTCTGTAAATCAAATATTTATATGAATGTATATTGTAAGGGCATTTAGAATTCAGAAATTAACAAATAATTTTGTGATTAATTATTCATACTGTACCACCATGCAGAAAATAAGGATATAAGATTCACTTAATATTTTTTTCATAATCTTACATCGGGGGGTCATGATAAGTTTCAGGGAAATAATCCCAATGTTTTAGCATATATTTAAATTGTGGAATATATTAACCTAGATATGTATAAATTAAATAATTATGATCAGAAAGTTACCTTCTTTCTGATAATACAAAATAATGACAAATTTCAACAGCAAGCAAATCTGTAATAATAATAATTCAATTAAGCTAGTTCTTAGCTTAATTTTTCCCTTAATAAATGCTTTTGGGTTAATAATTACCAATTAGGAAATTAATTAAAAGGCATTGTCTGATATTGAAATCATCATGATACACTGCATGGAAAAAAAAGCCCAAACATGAGGAAATATATTCCAAATGCCACATTTCATTTCACATACAAAAAGAAAAAAAAAAAGAAAAAGAATTGGTCTCTGAGAAACTACAAAAGGCTCATGAATACAAGGTTGAAACATGTACTAATATACTGGAACAAAAAAAGAGGCATTCCTTGCCAGCATGTGACAGCTCCCTGAACAAATTTGTGAAGAATACAGATAGGACCACTGGGGTTTCCTTCCTCTCGCATTCGTTTTGCGATAAGCTCTGCCAAGAATCTTGTTGTTAACTATGAATTAGAAGCCCAGGCTTCTGATCAACATTTTTTGCTGATAATTAGTAAATTTAAAGCCTGCAGGAAGTGAGTGGTTCTTTTTCATGTCTGGATATGATTTATTTGGGCAAATTACTATCTCAGATAGCAGGTTACATCCCTGGAGTATGGTGGTGCATAATCCCATGTGAGAATATGCAAGGATTTACTTTCTAAATAGAGAAGGGGAGAAGAAAAGCAGCAGTGGGAACATATTTCAGAAATGCTTCCTAACCACTGTGAAAAAACAGCAGCCAAACTGCCCCAGTGTTATCCAAGAGATGTAGGTACCACGCAGTGACTGTAGCAACCAGTTTTCACAGCTGATGCACCTGCAAAATTCTTCAGCTTTATATCATCACATTCACTTGGAAATTTAGGGTTCTTTCAAACCATTCTAAATGTGAAGTCATTTCTGGAGTGACCCCTGCTTTCATTTGTGGGCAGGGTAAAAAGGGGCATCCTCTGGTTCTTGAGAAGCAAAGGGAATGAATTAATGTCAGGGTTATCAAAACTGTGTTACTGTATTTCAGGGTGGGATATATGAATGGTAGCTCAATTTTTGTGGTTTTCTGTTCTTATGAAAAAGGAGAATGAGTTTGTGCAGCTAGTTCATTCTTATCTCTTTAGAGAGAAAGTGTGTGTGTGTGCATGTACGCACATGCCTGAAATCTGGACAATCAAGCAGTATTCCCTTGTTTTCTATCGGCATGAAGCAGTGCATAATTAGTCTTTTGCAGTTATTGTTGTGAACTTCCTCAAATTTTAGTTCATAAAATCTTGTTGTTTAGCATTTGCTTGTCAGTCTAGTTTTAAATGTCTTCCTCTGCTATTTATTTGTCTTACTAATATATATTAAAGGGTACCACATGGCACTTTGCATGAAAATTAATATCGCTCCGTGTGGTCTGGTGGTAAGGTTGCAGGTTTTAGCAGAACTCTCTAAAGCAGTATTCCCAGGTAGCTGTAAGAACTGCAGTTCCCAGCAATCTGAAGTAATAAATGGTACTCTTTCCCAAGGGCATTTTAGGCATATTTAGCATGTGAACACATATGAAAAGTACAGTGGGCTGAAAAGAGTACTGAATTGTGCTCAGCATTATTGAAAATGAAAGGCAGCAAAGAGGTGTAGAAATGAATGGGTTCCTAGAGGCTTTTTTATGGATTATGGGGGGAGGATGTGTTATAATAAAAGGTAATAAGAGCTTTCGTGCCTCCGATAGACTCTACCTTCAACTAACCTACAGCTCTCAGGAGTCAGTAATCCATGTTGGATAAAGAGACTTTGACGAGCAATTTTATTCTATTCTGGAATGCACCAGTTTGCACAATGGATTTGTTCGCTTTTTGCGGGCAGCCTTCCTGAGAGACAATATTTCTGAAGCTCCACAAAGTGCTTTTTCTGTTTTCATTCTGCAGTTCTTTAATTGGATGAGTGGGCTGCAGGGGCCTAGAAGTTGGACTGAGTAAAATTTGGGCTCTTTGAAAAGCCAGCCAAACAAAACATGTCAAGCAGTTTCACATGACACGAGGATACAATGAACATAAAAGGAAAGCCTATTTAAAGAACAGTGCATTAATGTTTTAGTGGTGTTCACTTCAGGCTGGAACATTTTACATGAGTCTGTTTCCCCTATGGGAAAAAGTAATATGCTCCAAGTTAACTAAGTGCAGATCCTTTTCGTAGAAGGTTGAAAGAATAGACATTGGGAATGCAACAACAGTGCTGTACTGAGCACAGAATTGGGGATAAAATGCCATGAGGCTAATTAACATCATGTACTCCCATTGTATTCCCTTAGGTGGAATCGTGGTTTTAAATAATAAGTATATAGACTGAGACATTCTTAACATAGACAAGAGGTGCAGTAAAACACAACAAAACTGAGTATGGATGGTATATTCCAAATACAGTGCAGAGCGTCCTTTTTCCCCTTTTCACTGGCTTTAGTAACACTGATTTATTCACTGAATAGAAGATGGAATACTTTAGACTTCAAGTATTGCACTTTGTTTTATTGCACGCTATAAAGAATTTTGACTTCTGATGGATTTGTCCTTTGGAATATTTTTTCTTTGGTGCAGTCTTGATGTTCAGCAGTGACAGGAAAAGTCATGCAGATTCTTTTTGAAGGGTCAGATGAAATAAGTCCTTCAAGAAGCATTGGTTTGCGGGTTTTTTCCTCACATGTGTTATTTGCTGCAGAACATCCTTTATAGGGTACTACTCTAACAGACGCAGTGTTGCAGCCAGTATCTCCTGCTACTTCCGGGAGTTCCTACTTTTCAGGTAGTTGTTAGGGAAATACTTGCAGAGGCATGGTATCTTTTCTTTCCCCGTCTCTTATGTCCCAGCTGGCAGCCAGAACTTTTCAAGAGGGGCTGAGCCCCTAACCTAGGATAAAGGTTTTTTTGTAACCCATTATGACTCTTGAGTAATTTATCCTTTTATTAGACTTTCCTGGTTGGATGATGTAAAGAAACAAATCATGACTCTAGATGTATACATGCATGTGTTCCAGTGCAGTGCCATCATTCTTTTGAGTTAACAGTAGAGAAATATTTTAAAATGAGAAATATTTACACATGGACAGACCTTGTTATAGCAGTATTTGCAACTTTTGCTGGCCACTAGTGTCATCCTAATAATTGAATGTAGTTATGTGCATCATCTGCAAAGAATTCTGTTCATTGACTGAATATATTCAAATACATGGTGAGAGAAACTCCTCACTTATGCGCAGCAAACGTTTGGAAACTCATGAGTGAGGTGGGGAACCATTCCTTCAGGAGGGCTAGTTAGTGGTCAGAGTCTTTAGAGGGATGCCGAATGTGTCTGCAAAAGGGAAGGAGAAGACACATTTTCTAGGGCGATGCAAGAGATTGTCATGGTCAAGAGACCCTTTCTGTGTGTGTCCCAACAACTCAGCAGACAGAAGGACCTGATGGCGGCTGAGTGCCTGTTCTGATGCACAGGGCGCTGTCGCTCGGGTGGAGGCTGTGGGGCAGAGCAGGGGTCCTACTGCACAACAACAGGGGATGTTTCCTGCGCTGCCTGCCCTGAGGCCAGAGATTCACTGCCCCGGCACCAACCTGTGCCTGCGCCCGTCCCTCAGAGCACTGGGGTCCCTGGGGCTGGGGGTCACCAGAGACTCAACACCTCCTGGAACCTTCCAGAACAGCACTCGGTGC